>VZRH01002310.1:1649978-1715464 GCA_013397555.1 Urocynchramus pylzowi | reverse complement strand
CGGGGTCCGCAGCGGGGCGGGCGCGCTGGGAAAGCTCGGGGGGAAGGCCTGAGGGCGTCCGAGAGCGCCGGGGAGCGGCCGCGCTCAGCGCCACCGCGCACCGCGGAGACCAGAGTCCTGCTGGTGGAGGGTTCTTCACCCAGAGGGTGGCTGAAGGTGGCACCGGTAGAGGCTCCCCAGGGAAGTGCCAAGCACCAAGCCTGACGGAGTTCAAGAAGCGTTTGTCAACGCGTGTCACGGGGACACGATGCGTCCTTTACGGGGCCAAGAGTTGGACTCGATGATCCTTGTGTCCCTTCCAACTCAGAACATGCTATGATTCTGTGAAGTGGCTTCACAACCAAGTCTTATTCCAGCCAAGTAGCTGGTAAGGTCCTTGAAAACGAGGTCCTTGATGGTGACTAGTCCTGCAGGTACTTTTGCTTATAAAGCATAGTCTGCCCTCCTAACAGTGTTGTCCCACAGGATTTTACAGTTCCAGTGATATGCTTCCTAATAAAGATGCACCTCATCTAAAGCCAAAGTGTCTGGAGAAACTGATTAATTCAAGTCTTCACCTTCTTCAGTGACGGCTCAGTCTGTAGACCCTTCATTGACTCAATATAGAGTATTAGCCAGCGGGGGTGATGCCAATTATTGGTCCAGAACACAGGGCCACTCAAGTGCCACCTGTGGCAAATCTGTACCTGGAATGCTCCTTTTCTGAGTGTGTGTATATATCATATGTGTGTGTATATAGGCAGATAGTCTTTGTTGCAGAGTCAGCACCACTGGAGTCTTCCTGGGACTCCAGAGAGTTCCTGTTCTACCTTAATAGGGTGATTCCTTGCCCAAGACAGCAGTTATGTTTTCATCATCGACTAAAAATAGAGGGCTGCAGCAATGTGAGGGGCTGCAGCTCATTGCCCAATGCAAACATGTGGTAGGAGCTTTTTCCCAACTTGACCTATGGTTTTGTCAGCACAAAGTTTTATCCAAACCAGAAAAAGTAAGATGGTGATAATGTCAGATGGGTGTTCAAGGAGCTTCCCCTCCCTTATGGAAACCCTATTTGTTCTGGTGTGAGAAACCTCACCTTCTTTCAAGTTGTCACTAACCGTTTTTGTACTTTGTTCTGTATCATACTAGGTAAGGCATATAGCAGAACATTCGAGTCATCCCCCAGAACCTGATGAATTCACTAACTTGTATCAAATTTATGCTGAGTAAAGACTTCCATGAAAGAAAATGGTTAGGAAAAATGTAGTTCAGAAGTTTACAAAGCTACAGAATTTAATCTACCTTTACTAGAAATGTTTTCATGGAAGATGAACAGTACCATTCTGAAATGGTATTACAGTTATTGGCAAATGGCTGTAGCTTTAGTCCATCACTTCTGTAGCTCCATGGTGAGTTTAGTTCCTTTCTTTCTGGCAATGTTGTCCCAAAGTTCCAGTGTATGCCAAGTTGATAACTTGTCAATACAGAGAAAACTCCTGTATCTCTTTCACAGTACAAATTTCTTTAAAAATCCCAAGACCTTTAGATCTGGATCTCTCTCTTTTGATAAGAGAAGCATGTGTACTGTCATTTTAAACAGTAATAACATGCTGTAGTGTTGCAGATAGGTAAAACTTTACAAAAGGAAAGCCTTGTAAAATCATGGCTCACTCCTGTTTCTTTGGCTAAGTAGAAAAGGCTGCTGGGAGCGACTCAGCTGAATTAGAGATAGAAAACCAAGTTATATAAGCATTGTGAGTTCACATTGTTGTGTATGGTGTTTGGTTGGATGATGTTTGTTGTATTTTAGAAGAATGTAACTGATAAAAGGCTAAGTGCTTTAAAAGACTTGATTTTTGCAAAATAAAGGGCTCTCTCTTGCACCTGCCTGGGGAGTCTGCATTGCTCTGCTTCATAACACTATAGGACTACATTTGAAGAACACTTATTTAGTCCTCTTTTTACTTAATATATGTAAGTAGTCTGCATTATGACCTGTTCCCAAAAAAAAAAAAAAATTACATGATTATAGTACATTCTGCAGTGTGCATTGCAATCTATAAGGATGTACACCAGGACAAACAGTAGATAAATGCTGCATGAGCAGAGCTGAAGCTTTCTATTCCACAGCAAATACAGAAATACACCTTTCACAGGGACAGATACTATGCTATGATGGAAGGAGTCTCAGGTTCACTTCTGTGTTTCACAAAAAAGTTCCTATCTTCCATATTTTCAAAGCTATATAGTTGTGCTTTATATGCTGCTATACTAGATGTGAAGCAACTGTTGCAGTTCTTCAGCAATCTACCATGATAGAAATATCAACCTCATCCTCAGCTTTTCAACAGCTTTCCACACAAATTTGAGTGAAATGCACAATCTTAATGTTAAGGCATGCTCCAACATAGATATAGTTATACAGAAAAATACTTTGATCTGTATCATGATCAGGACCAAGATTACAGAGATTTTTCTACATAGAAAAATCCCTAATGGATTACTAAATGTGGAGACAATGTCCCTTATTCTGGAAGTCCCTGATCTGCATGTTAGTGAAGGTTTTGAGAATACTTTGCAATACTGTCATTTACAGTTCTTTAATCTTATCTTCTTCCCTAGGTATTGGCTGCCAAGGACCAGGTACTAGGTTAGGTAAACTCTTTGTCCCAGTACAGTCATTCTTTTGTTCTCCTCCTGTAATGGAGGCAGAGAGAAAGGGACATTATTTTGAAAGCCATAAATACACAGTGAGAGAGCTGTATAATAAAACAAGAATTCCTTGCATATTTTCAGCAGTGTTCACAGAAGATCAAAATAGTTTTCTGGATTACAGATTTTTTAATAGTTTAAAAAAGCAGTTCTCATCATCTACATGTGTAAGGTTAAAGAACCATCACAACAAACCTCACTGGAAGAGTATGAAGAACTAAAGAGACAACTTAGCTATACTAGTTCACTAGTTATATTTTATGTCTTGGTTTTAAAGAATTTAAGAAAAAACACTCTGGAATAAGTTGCTTCCCCTTACAGGCTTAACCAACTCTTTTCCACCAAGAAGGAATGAATAGGACTAGAAGTAAGTGAAAAAATCAGAATTTACTAACAATCCAAACAGCAACAGGCAAAGAATAACAGTAAACAATTGCTAGATACAATATTGCTACATCTCACAGGGTGCCACTCTGCCAAGATGGCTCTCCTCAGCCGAGCATATCTCACGGACAAAGGGAAAAAAGAGTGCCAGTCCTCCCTCTGCTCACTGCTTCCCTTATCTCCCTGATGGCTGGAGCTCCAACTGGTATTCTCCGGATCACGGGGCTAGAACTCATGGCAGGACTTAGCTTTTCTCTTGCAGGAGATGGTAGGGCCGGCAAAGCAGGACAGCTGGGCTGGAGTGGCTCGTGGTCTTCTCTCCTCGGCCAGGCGCTGCTGGTGGAATTTGCCCTGAGGTAGACCAAGACCACTAACTGCAGCTTCTCTGAGATGAGACAAAAACAAACACAAAAGAGACCCCAAACTCAAAAAGCCTCTGTCCACACTGCCTTGGTTCTATAGCAAGAAGCCAAGAGCCAAAAAAAGCAGCCAGAGTGAGCGCCCTGCCTCAGCAAAAATGAAGAGCCCAGCAAGACAAAAATTAGGCGGTCAAAGAGGCCGAGCTGCCTGCAAAAACTGACTTCAAAAATGCTCACAGTACCACCCTCCCCAGTTCCATTTTCTGTCTGCAAGGTCTTACAGAGACAGTAACAAATTCTGGGCACAGATAGATCTGGAATACAGTAACATTCTGGGTTACCCATGGCAAAAAATAATGCCAGGTTTTTTAAAAAAGTATGGTATTTGATATTAATACGGATTGAATGCATTAAAGGAGGCATTTAGCTCAGTTCCTCTTACAGAAACAGTACCCCTGATTGTGCAGTTTCCTATCTGCATCTCCACATGCTCATTCTCATATATTTCCAGCTTCTAGTTTTATAAATGTTAATATTAACTTATTTTCAACAGAAATAAAGATTGTATTTGGTTTTACTTATAGAAACTAAGTTAATTTGTTTTATGTCTAAGCCATCTGAAAATGAATTATAAACTCTAGGTAAAATAATTGTATTCAATTACCAGTAAAATCCTTAATACATGAATTGCATGTACTAATTTCAAGATTTAAAAAAAGAATAATCCAAACAATTATGAAAAAATAACACTGATTATTATATAACTTATTGTCATTATGATTTGCCAATGAGCTAGTTGACATTTAAAGTTCCGTATAAAGTAAAGAGTTAAGAAACAGATTCAGATAAAATGTATACTCTAACACTATAGTTTTCTCTTTAAAGAGGACCTGAAAAAGCAGATGGAGGTATTTTATATACCATATACGTATTTCATATACTACATTGAGAATATGCCCTGAAAAAATGCATTTTCTTTCTTTACTGTCTTTGCTAAAAGAACTACTCAAAAATCTATAGTTGTATTTGGAAGACTGCAAGCAGCAGAAGGGGATATAAAAAAGCCAGAGTTTGTTTACCACTGTGGTGGAGAACAAAAGGTGAAGACAGAGTGAATTGTTAGCAAAGTCTTTTCAAGAATTGTTTCAGTTTGGTCAGTACTGTCAGGCTACCTTGAAGGATTTAAAAGCCACCAGGATTATGTTCTAACCAAGAAATGGTTACCAGCATACCTGCAGACACTACTGAGTTTAATAATTTACTTGCATATGACCTACACATTACCTTCATTACTAGACATTTATTGCAGCCTTTTTGTACAGAAAGCGTAACAAAATCCCATAGGGAAAATGTTAGCGCTGGTAAAGCGTAGGAAAAAAAAATATGGAAAAAGAGATTATAAAGTTAGCAGCAAATACAGCTAACTTGAAATACTTTATTCAAAGGGAATTCTCCCAGATAATCTCAATACAGGCTAAGCCCTTTTCTGAAATACATGCATAAACTGAAAATGTAGTCTGATGAGAGAACACTGCTGGGATTACGGCCTCCATCACACTTTTGGTAGGATGGGTATTTCTAATGTTATTTCTAAGTATAAGCAGAACAAAAATATTTGTTGACAGTCATAGCCATGTTATTACAGTAAGAGATCAACTGAATTTCTTTAAACCTGGTGCAATACTTCATCAAAGTTATTTCAAAGTAAGGAATAATATACATGTTCTGTTGAAGATTTGCAGCAACTTTTAATGGCACTGTTTCCTACATCCCTGGAATTATGGATTCCATTAGGCTGCATCATCTGACTTACTGTACAGTTAACTGCATGCTTCTATTGATTGGGACACCAAGCTTGATTGTATCCCATTCATTAATTCAATTACTTAAGTTATGAAGCCAACAGCATTGTTTCACAATGAGTCACTTGGTGTTAATGGTCTGCCTTTATACTCTTCTGCCAAAAGCATGTCTCATTAAATCAACCATCAACCAAATGGAAGGCTCAGAAAATGTTAATAAACATTAGCAACAACAAACCAGAATAGATGAGTGGTTGAAGATTCCATTTTGACTTCTTGTCCCATTTCAGTCCTGCATGAAAAATTCTGGGAGATTTCTAACATATTTAGGAGGTGCACTACTACAGTAACACCACACTGAAGTTTTTAATCTATATTCTATGTAAGATAGGGAATTAACAGGATAAATTATTATGCAGCTGTACCCTAAGGAGTACATCCAATGGTTAGTTGAACTAATTTTTAATATTACATACATGCTTACTTACCTGCAAGTATGTCAATCAATGAACTTGGAGCAGCAGCTTCTTTGCAGTCAACTAGTAAAAATAACCTAAATGAAAAAAAGAAGACTGATGTATTTAATACACTGAAATTCAATGAAAAGTGAAGAAACATGAACTGTTTAGAAGAGCAAGCTCTGACTGTATAACTACTTAGCACCAAAGTGCTCCATAGTACACGACCAACTGTGTCACAGATGTATCTCAAGGAAGTGCTCTTAGGACAGCATATGTAAGAATAGATAGTTCTTGTATAGCTCTTGATAGCTCTTAATAAACCAAAGACAGCTTTTAAGTATTACTATACTAACAGAAGAGAACTGCTTGGGATTGAGTTCATGCAAGACAGTAAATGAAATAATGAAAGATATTGGTCTGGACAGGTATTTTAGCTGCCTAGGTAGGAAGCAGCCAATGAAATATTGTGAAAAATGTGAAATTATTTGGATATACAAATCCTTAATTAAGATTGAACATTAAAAATCAGAATATCATTATGAACAGGATGGTCAGTGAATGGCTTGCATTTGGGCAAAAGTAATGCTATGCAAAAATTATTCTTACCTTTGATTCTTAACATCCATAGACTGACACACTGATGACTGCTAATGGCAGCTACCAGCTTTAGCAAGCAGAAAAAATATGTGAACCTCAGTGTCCTTGTCACTTCAGTAAAACTCTTAAAGCCTAATTCCTTCTGAAGATGTGTAGTAACAACTTCAAAGGCCTCCTGTCTGCTTACACAGAAGACATTGGAGGTTTATTTTTTGTTGTGTTGTTTTTATGTTTGTTTTTATTTTTATCTGTGGGGGTTTTGCGTTTGTTTGTTTTAAAGGTACAAAAGCAGCCAAGATGCCTATGGGTCTTAATCAGAATAACTAAACTCTGAGTTATTACATCAGGCAATTGTCTATGTTAAACACTGCGTTTTTTCATGGAATGAGAAACAGTTACCTGTCTGAGTGAATGCTTGCAACACAATTGAGAGCTATGGTCTAAGGTTCCAGCTGGCTTCCATCTGGCTTTGGCCCAATGATGAAAACAGGTTTGGTGTGCAAGGATAAGGAGGATGGAAATAAACAAAATTAAAATTGGCTACATATTCCTACGGCAGAGTACTACAAGAGAAAGTGATGCAACTGTCTTACTGCCTTATGCTAAGATACGTGAAGAACTTTAAAAAATGAATACTTCTATTTTTTATTTGTCCTGTGGTTACAATGTGATCTTCCAAAGCTAGAAGGAAAAGATGCATATATTTACACACATGATTCTAAAATGTTTATTTGAGCATGTACATTTCAGAATGAAAAACATATATGCAAGACAATGACCATCAATACATTAAGGAGAATAAACTCCCACCATATAAAATGATTCAAAACCTCCATTTGAGATAATGATTTTATTAAAAGAAGACACTGAAAGATGTGTTTCTAGGAAGAAAAATACATTAAAATTTAGTTGCAAAACAGTTTTCCACTACTTTTTGTGGTTTAGTTAATACGAAAAATCCTTTTCTAAATGGTATCCTTCACCATGTTTTGAGTTTGAAACTACAGAACCCTTTAGTTTCTATACCTGAAAGTCACAGAAACTTCTCAGTAAGTCAACATAAATGTAAAGCTGAAAGATAGCTTGAGAAAACTGTAAATTAAATATACACTACCCTGCAAAGACATTACTTAATAATTCTAGGGTAAAAGGACAGGTAAGTATATCTCACTTTCCTTTGTGTAATTTATCACAGAAATAAAATTCTATTTAGTATTTCTATTAAACACAGAGGTTGCAGAGAAAAATAATGGAAAATTTAAAAATACTGGCATAAGTTACACTAACACTGCAGTAGTTATGCATCCAAATTAACATGCATGCTTTAGACACAGGAAGACTTTGAGTTCCCCTGTGTATTTAATACAGGAAATTTATGACCATTCACTTTGCCAAGGGGCAGAAAGGAAAAAATAGGTTATACTGTCAGTATAACATTTTATTTCCATTTTAAAATATATTTTGAAGTATGGAAATACGTATTTCCATATATTTTAAAATTATAAATTAAGATTTGAGAAGTAATATTTATACCTGAAGACACCTACATATATAAAAAAAGATAAATATATAAATACCTCCATTTTAATTTTCACAATTCAAATTGAAGTCTGGTAGACAAAGAGTTGATGTCACCAAAAAAACCCCCTGAAAAACTGTGACTCAGAAATAATTCCTTATATGTCTTCACTTATACATTTATGTATTAGTTCATGTGCAGCATAATTAGATCTGCTTTGCTTAAATTGGATGGATTATAGGAAACTACTTAATTTCAAGTCTGTCATTATTCAGATTAACATTTGGATGTCTTTTGAGAGGTTTCAATAGTCTATACTGCTCATTTTATGCAGAAAAAGGGTAAATGCCTGTGAAAGGTCAGTTCTTTATAATGCAGTATGTTTCATTGTGAATCATTCTGGGATAACAAAAGCTACCAACGACCAGTCTGTGAGCACTTAACACATATAAATTATTTTCTACACACTCTTACCTATTGAAATGCCTCTTCACTCGAATACAACTTTAAATGTCTTTTCTTTTTAAATAAATACCATTACATACCATTATGTTCAATCTTTTGCACCATTAATTTCCCGTACTCAAAAGCTTTGCAACATTCATTTCCCATACTCAAAATGTACTTCATTCTTTTTAACTTTTTAAAATGCAGGTAGTAATTAACCTCAGACTCAAAATTAGAGGCCACAGCTTAAAATCAGGTGTTGAGCTGACAGTAGAAGACTTGAACAAACTACTGACAGCAGTATGCTGTCAGAACATAAGGTGAGGTGCAATGCCTATTTGAAAGTAAACTAAACTTCTCCAGTCCCCTCCCACACAGCCAGTCATGTGCTCAGCCACCAGGAACTGGTATTTCTGCTAAGCAGCTTGGTCTCTACACTGCTGTTCAATGACATTCTCTCGTTTCTAGAAATGGAA
Organism: Urocynchramus pylzowi; assembly: GCA_013397555.1. NCBI lineage: Eukaryota > Metazoa > Chordata > Aves > Passeriformes > Fringillidae > Urocynchramus > Urocynchramus pylzowi. The sequence continues at coordinate 1,706,728 of VZRH01002310.1, read as the reverse complement.
GTCCTTCATTTAAGCAGTGTTTCAGCCAAGTGTGCAAGTAATTAGTTTCTCCTATAAATTTCGTTATTGTATTTGTATCTATGCACTTTATTTCTATATTAGTCAGTTGCTTATATAGTGTAATGACTTAAGTTCAATAAAATGATCAATAGATAAGCAATCTCTGCTAGACATATGTCATGGTCTAAGTTGTCTACATGCTACTCACCAACTGTTATATATCGGAAGTGAACATAAAATGTTCAACTCCACATGAGTGGATTGGAAGAAACTGTTGCTTCATATTTAGAGACTTCTAAACTATAGAACTTCCTAAAGTTCTCTAAGGACAGCTCTTTGAATAGTTTGTATTACCACAATCCCACGAAAGCTAGATAAAATTAGACAGAGACAACTGCAAATTTTGGTTCAAGGCCTTGAATAATTTTAATTTATTTCTAGTTTACTCATTGTTTAATTATACACATTACTGATAGCCCAGGAAATAAGCATAAAATTTTTCTCCCCTTTCCGATTTGGTCAGACTTAGCAAGTATCAACTGTTTCAAGAAACATAGTTAATTCTATGTTAGCATAGAATCTTACTATTAACATAGTAAGATTTCTCAGTAGTAAAGTAGTTACCAGTTATCACCCAACAGGTTATAATTTCAATCCACCTAAACCTCCTTATTCATACATTTATTTACCCTCAAGCAGCATGAGGTATCTAAACTAAGCAATCATTAAATTATCCAAAGACCATTCTCTTTCAGATTAAACAAAAGTCCTTTGAATCCAGAGATTCTAGTATCTACATGTGTGAATTAGAAGAGTGCACTATTGGGTCAGGCAAAACATAAACTGAACAATAAATTTTAATCATTCATCAAAAATTGGAATGCAACATCTATATTTCAACAACTTTATTAACATAGTCAAGCAGTGATTAACATTCACATCTATTATGTCACATCATACAAATGTAAATACAAAATTACTACAGTACAATATATATTCTCTGCATGATCCAAAATATTTGGTGGCCCCAAAAACTCTTTTAAAATTCAGCAGCTTATCAAAAATTAAAACCATATTCTATTTAAAATGAAGTTCTGTTAGCACATAGGCAGACTTCAAGAAATATCACTCAATTTAGTACAGTTTGAGAGGTTGCAGGAGGATATGTTTGAAGGAAACATTCCAACATTGTGGCAGATACAGAAACATAAGATTTAAAGCTTTCAAGCGAAACTTATACAACCTAAGTTGTCAGCAGAAAGATCTGGTCACCTTTCATTTAAACTATTTTGTGTACTTCATCCAATTAAAAATTTTAGAAGTCTCTAGTATCACTAAGTCAGACATACAAACAACATAACTATATATCTCTTTCCACAAAAAAAGATACTACACTGCAGTTGTCAACAGCCAAATAAACCTCCTTATACCAATCTTTTTATTCTCATTGCTGTCCTCACAAAAACCACCCAAACCTTGTTAATTTTGTTGCTCACTTGAAATAAGGAAATAGATACCTAAAGCGAAAGTAGCACAACAGAACAAGTTTATAGAAAAATGATACTATACTGTAAGTGCTGAATTCTTTGAGATGTGGATTTGGCTTACTTAAAGCATACTGTAACACCACACAGGGATTCATCCTATAGAGCCATTTCAAACTTCCCTCATTTACGTACATTCAAGCGAGTGAATATCACTGTTTTAGCAGAATATACGAGGCAAGTAAGAAGAGTACTTGCCTCAGTTCCCCATTTAAAACTGGCTTGCTCCAACTGTTAAGTGCAAAGAGCAAGCATCAGTGGCAGACAAAATGCAGTTTCTACTGAGAATACATACAAGACTGATGGATACAAATCATCCTGGAGAATGCAAAGATGAGTGAAATACATAGCTACTGAACAAGCTTTATTTATTTAAGGTGAGGTTATGTAATATTGTAACAAATATGTGCACAAACTACATCAGCATCTATCTGAGATTAACTGCAGGATGTTTTGCCATTTCACTGTAGAGCTTAACCTTCATCTAAGATAAAAAGTCACACTTTAGATCCTATATAAAAGCTTTCTCTCATCCTCATGAAAGAGATAGTATGGAAGCAGTTAGTGTTAAGTTACAACTTCTTTCCTTGAAAATATGTGAAACAAAAGATTTCCAATTTAATGCTGCATTTAAAGCATTTTTAAAGAAATATTTCAGTTGTTTGAATATGGATGCATTCTCCTTAAGGGAAGAACGTTTTTGCACCTTATCTGTTAATACATTCAATATGAATAATATAGGTGAAGCAAAAGTCATTATTGTCCCACAGTAGAAGGTTAATTTAGAGTAAGTTTAAGACAAGAGGAGCTGCCTAAATGAAATACATAAACTGATAAAATTACAACACATTTTTATTAGCATGTGTTCTGAACAAAAAGGGTACAAGAGTATTCACCTGAGATAAAGCTAGTATTTGAAGATTTCTAAGTAGCAATGAGTTTTGCTTGACGAAAGCCACTTGAAGTTTTAAAATATACATTTTACTATTATACAATATATGCAGTTTAAGTAATTAAGACTGATGCTAACATGAAAGTCCTAAAAAAAAATCACAGTGTGTATCAATATTATTAGTCACAAAATTTATGCTACTTCATAATTTTCAAAAATTATAACGGTTACAAATTTTAACCTATTCTTCTAAAAGTGATCTTCTGAGTACAAGCTTCAAGAAGCAATGAACTAAAGCATAAGAATTAGTTTCTTACAATTTAAATATATACATACTCACTGATTAAGAAAATAATCAAACTTTGGAAAAAAAATACAAAACTTTTGCTTTTTGATTACTTTTGCTTGCATTGGTTAAAATAATGAACTAGTCTAATCTGTTTTCCAAAATGAAATGAGCGGTTTCCTGACTGCGTAATGAAAAAATTTAATATTGAACTTCACTTAAGAGTAATTTAACAGCAATTTTGAACTGCCAAAAAGATGCATTTATGAGGATTTTAAATACACTTTCTGTTACCAACTTAGGTTGATCAGCAGCTTTTTTTCACTCTCAGAATCCTTCAAAAAGGGAAACTCAAAACAGGAAAAAGGCATATATAAAAACAGTAAACACTGACCTCCTGAGGTTCCTACAACAAAATTATTCAAGTAGAAAATCTACACCATTACATAGCAGCGGCTATTTCTGTAGTTTAGCACACTAACTTTTTCAGTGTGTAAGGAGCAAATGAAGTAAGCCGTGCTTTTAGCATGCCAAGAGGCAGAAACACTGGAATGTAACAAAGACAAACTCACAATTCTACCAGAACATTCAGTCAACATTCAAGAACTGTCAAGACTACACCACAAGAATTAAGATGCTTTTTATATATCCCATGATGCAATAACTCAGTTATAAATATTAATGTTGTTTCAGAACTTCTCTTACCTCACATTACACCCTAAAAGGATTCTGCAAATCTCTGCACTATATTATGCATTAGGAATATGGTTTATTTGCTTTAAAATATACCATGAGAGAACTTACTGATACAAAACACTATTTTGTTTATTCCTGTACTAGTTATTCCTGCCCTTTAAAATTATTTTCCTTGCTGTCATAACAGATCAGTTCAGATCTGTACAAATATGTATTAAAACAAATACGTACAAAAGTGGCATCCTAATTCACCTAATGGTGGCATCACCTAATCCAAGGTGAGGTGGAGTAGTTTTATTTGGTTAAAGGGGCTTTCTGAAATTTAAGAAGTTTAGCTAAAACCAATTTTAGTTGTTATGCTACTGTATTAATAAACACACTTAAAAATAAGCAAGTTTGGGTCTAAAATAACATCCCACATTGCTAAATGTAGGGCAGGGATGTTCCCTTTAAAAACTAGTTTTTTTATTGAATTTTACTAATTTATATCAGAGTTATTAGTTGAGAAGGTATTTTTGGTTTGCTATCAAAGTAATGTAACTTGAAAGCAAGTTATCACATGCAATTTTGATCAAATTGAATGAATACTATGTACTGGCATTATCAAATATATTTCATACAGTACATGTCCAAACTATGCTTCAGGCATAATCCACTAAAATTTGCAAAACCAAAAAAAAGGGGGTGGGGGGGGGATGGGGACAGGACATAAAACATGCATGTGGTCATGCATTGAAAAAAAAAAAAGTCTAACTCTTTAAACAGCATTTATAAGTTCACACTCACACAGCTCAAACTTCAGTGCAATGGCTAAATCATTCAACAGTCAAAGAACAGAACCATGCAAAGAGCAAGTTCTTAAAAAAGCCCCAACCAAAAAAAACCTCAAACTAAACAAAACTAAAACCAAACCAAACTAAAAAAAACAAAAAACCCCAAAATCCCAAAACAAAAGAAAAAAAAAATCGAAACAAAAAACCCCCACAATCCCCTCCAAGACCCCCCAAAATACACAAAAAAAATCCCAAAAACCCACCAACCAACCAAATAAAAAAAATAAAAGAAAACAAACAAACAAACAAAAAAAACCAAACCAGAAAACACCAACTAAACCAAAAACTGTTATCCAGTATCCATTCTGCAATGCAAAGGTGAGAAACTAAATCTACAAAAAGGCTGTTATGGCTTAATTTTGTTTTGCAGATTAATAATGCAGCACTTGAAAAATGGAAAGGTGTGGCTTCACCTCTGACCAGCAGAGCTAAAAATCTCTCCATTTTCCTTTATCATCATGGGATACTCTTTAGGCAATCTAAATTAATAAAGACTTGCCACTTTCAGATGGACACAAGATCAAGTGTACCAGTTAGGATTTCACATTCACAGTACATAAGAAAATACACATGGAAGGAAAAGTAAAGCGTTAACTTAACAAGGATTTATTCACAGGAATACATGTAAGTAGAGAAAAAAAAACACAACAGAAAAGCTAAACAAATGAAATGAAGAGGATCCAAACCAACTTTCACTCTGTAGCTTTAAACTTGCACCCTTGTGCATTTAACTACATCACAAAGGGCCACCAACATGCGCCGATACAGTGTAGATACCCTGCATTACATCCATTAACTTAAACATCTCTTAAGATCATGCTTTGAACAAAAAGAAAGCGTAGAAGATAATACGTTGAGTGGGAATAAACACAAATATAGCAATCTTGTCATCAACTTCTACAATTGTCTTTACGTGCCAACTAACATTTATGCAGCCTTTAACGGGTCTTACCATGTAACTCATTTTAGAGATTCTGATAAAATCACTAGTATATAACCATGCAGAAAGCACATCACACTGACAGCACAGAGGCAAATATTTTGCACAGCTATATCAGCTTTCCACATTGTGCAGGTTACACACAATACAATATCAATCTTATTCTTAACAGATCCTAAAAAGGTATTTCAAGGCCTAATTGTTAACTACAGTACTTTATATCTATATTCTTAATAAAAATAAATTCCACTGAATCTTAAGAAGGAATTTTAAATGCAGGGCTATATTGAATTGGTAAACTGCAACACAAAACTGGCGCAACATAGGTAAATGTATACCAATTTCACTCTATGTGATGCAAGCATGCTACTTTCCCACTAATTAAAATTACTTCTGATCACTATGAGCCAGAACGCATGCCTGAACCTTAAACTGCAAGTTAAGAATAATGCCTTACTCTAGAAATCAAAACTAACAAAGTACAATAATAAAATTATATCCACTACCTTGGTTGTTTTTCTTAATGTAAAAATTAAGATGTCGATCTTTCCTTTGCAGTGTCCCTCTCCTTACCCCAAAAATGAAAGGAGTGACTTATTTGGCAGCTTGCAGGTTGCTTCATTTTGTCCAAGTTAACCTTTATTATTTTACGATGGGGTTTCTATACTGTACACTGCAAGTGCCTGTTCCTAATACAGACACAAGCTGCATTTTAACTGTACTAACTTCGTTTGTGTAGTTCTTCATTAACATGCAAATATCTAGGAATCCCATCAAGCAGGATGAAATAATGTAGAAAACCCTTACTTAAAAAAACAGAAAACAAAAAAGAAAGCCTTTTACTGTTTGTGACCCCCATTCTTAGGTTTCCTTTATTGTGCGCAAAATATTTTTCCTCTTTACGTATCCCTATGGTTCAATTATATGGTTTCTTATTTTGGTACAAATCCCCACAATATTCCAGAATGTGCTGTTTTGTGACTAGATTCTTTTTTTTTCTTCTTCACATCCAGTGCAGAGGTGTAATAGGAGACAGATTTCCACCCACAAAGGCTCCAGATGTTAAAACATTTCCCAACATCGACTTAATACAGTGACGGCAACACCTCCCTCCCGCCCCTCCCAGTAGGGTTGGGATTGTACTGTATTCCCTACTGGTTTACCCTTCCCCCCAGTAAAGGGTAACATTTTCCCTGGGTGCAGAGGCTCCCTCATAGTCTCCCAGACTGAAGGACCTGTAAAGGGAAAAGATAACAGCATAATTAAATCTTACCTGGAACTTCTGGTAGATAGGTACATAAACAAAGAGTCTTTTTCAAGCACTAAGTGCCAACCTCTAAGTTAAAAATGGATTTATGCCTTATGTTCCCTTTTAAGTCCATTAAGAAACCAGCCGATTTGTATCGGGTAAATTATTATTCATGAAAGAACAATATATGCTTTGAAGATACATTGACATTTCCACTGTTGTGTTAAACTTAGATTTAAGATAAAAGCATCCTATATATTCTAACCAACTTTTCCATTTTTAGCACAAAATTATGAGGTAGCTATGACATTGAGAAATAATATTAAACATATCTGCAACTGACCTAGCAGCTTCCCTTTCAAATGGATTAAACAAGATAGCCATAGCTTCTCTGCAGTTGAAACTGAGAACAATGGCGGATTTTATCACTTTGGTTTCCTTTTCATCAGGAAGAGAAAACATCCTTATGTCAGAACTAAAATACCCTCATTGATAAGTATGTAGCTGTCTTATTTTTAATCCATGGTTCCAATCAAACATATAATGCAAAAATTTTATGACACTGACTTTGAAAAAATCTTAGGCTGAATTTTAAATAGTTGTCCATTCCAACACTAAACAGAACTGCATGACTCACTCTCATAATTTCAGTACAAAAATTCTACTAGAAGTATCAAATTTGTATAAAGACTAAAAGAATAAAGTTAATTCACTCTATTTTTGGGTAACATAATAATCTCTTCACAGTATCACACATGGGAAATTTGCTTTATACAGCATACACAGGTACCAACAAAGCAAGGTGGTAATATAATAGAGATACTCTGGAATGCACTTTCACTGTTCTTTGTTGAAGTTGAATCATTCTCCACACAGAAGTGTCTAACAATTCTGAGCTGACACACAAAATGGAACATGGCAATAATAAACACATATCAATCTCCCCCAACATCAAGCTTTACAGTTACTGTAGTTATTAGCATAGCATTATTTATTCAGTGGAAAGATCATTTAGCATGTAGTTAGGAGGCCATTAGACTTCTCCTAGCTAGTGTGTTAACAAACCTGCTTTCTTATCCTAGGAGAGTATTCCCACTTAGACCACATCTGCCATCTATTAATTCATAACATATAAGTTGCCTGTGTCTTTAGTACGATGACTTGAGGATCATATTCATCACTTTGCTTATTAAACTTGAACCAACACTTTGTTATACCTACACTCTCAACTTTCTTGATAACTAATGTGTGTATCATAGACTCAGTTTTCCTTTCTTTCTTTCTCCCTCTGTAACAATAAAAAAAATCAGACAAATGCTTTTGCTACAGTCACCATCATTTAGGTATATTATCATCTGTTCTTTCTTTCCTTCATATAGAAAGTAGTAGCTCAGCAATTCTAGACTGATGAATTTATTATGCTTCGTATAATGCAAACAGGGAGGAAGTCCCAGTTCTCTTTGGCAAGCAAGACTCATGTGTTTACCTCTAATTATGGGACTGCAGCTACAGTGCATGAGGTTAAACTCCATAGTAAGCTGCAAGGCGCTCTTTTAAGGGAAGAGGAAACTGGTCAGAGAAACGCCTCCAATTCTCATCCCCAACTTGATTTTTAAATCCATGAAGAATCTACAAAAGAGAAAGGGGAAGTCAAAATAAGCAAAAAATAGAGACTACATTATTTACTAGCCTTGTGTGCAGTAAGCCACAAACTGCTGAGTTGTACATCTGGCAATTTGAATTCTCTAATATCATACTGAAATGCTACAAAGAAGCAAAGGAAGTAGAGCAAGGTCTTTCTAATGTGTTTCTTTAAAGGTGACATAAAGAATATAGCTACCCAAAGAAACTAGTGTATGTATACATATTTATATATTTTTTTAATAGGTAACTTAAAGCCTAGGGTTAAGCCATCTCAGAATGTTTATTTATAGTTTTTTCAATTCATTTTCCATCATCCATCCATCCATCCATCCATCCATCCATCCATCCATCCATCCATCCATCCATCCATCCAACTGACACAGTTCACATATTTTAAGACTACTGTGTTCACATCTATTTTTTAATAGATGTGAACACAGTAGTGTTCTATTTTTTAATAGATGTGAAATATGTTGTGGGAAGTTGAGTTAAATGGCAGCCAGCTTTTGACAGAATGAACACCTGTAAATTTCTAGCACAAATATAAAATCTTTGAGAACTCTGTTTTCTGCATGGAACCTCTAAGACAACTTCACTGAATTTGAAGTTCTTAAAACCTTCTTTGTTTTGAAATAACAGGGTTCCACAGTCAATGACAATCAAAAGCCAGTGAAAGAGGAAACAAATAATCTACAGGTTTCCGTCTGGACCATTTGTTGTAATAAACTAACTGAAAATTTAATTATCAAAAACAAATCTTAGTATGTTATCTCTTAAAACAGCAAGTAAAGTGAAACGTTAGAAAGGACAAAAGCAGACAGAATTACTGTTCCTCATAGAAAATTATATCAGGAAAATCAAAAGGTTTTTTCCCCCTTTTTACACTCAGTATAACTGAATTGTGCAATAGTCTGTCACAAACACATCGTCAAATAAAAGGCAATGTCAAAATTCAAGCTCATGGTAACAAGTTCAACACAAGACTGTCAAGCAGAACTGTTTTTAAACAGATATAGTGTGGTAATGGCATCACATGCAACCAGTTAACTTGCTGCTTTTCTCCCTCACACAAGCAGGTTCTTTCCTAAACCCAAAGAGTCACATTAACCAGCTACTAAGAAACTCCTGAAAATCTAAGAATGCTTAGTGACAGACAAAAGGTTATAAGTCAGATTTTAACACTGGCAGCTCATCTGTGCATGCTCTTGAAAGAATCTTCTCTTCCAGTTCTAATACTAACAAATAAATAAATTAAAAAAACCCAAAAAACCAAAAAAACAACAACAATAAAAAAAACAAACCAAAACCCCAAATCCAGTTTCTTTCCCTTGTTCCTGCCAAGTCATAATTACTGTTGGAAAAACATCTGCTTGGACTACAGCAACCACATATTCATGAATAAGTTGTCTAAAAACCCTGTGTGTTATCACTGAAGAAAGCTTTGTCTCCTTTCCTGCAAGGCAAACCCCACAAAACTACTTTAAAATTGCTTGCTTAAAAAAGCAAGGATGCTCTTATGCCAAGTGACCAAGAATCACTCTGTTCAGTTTCAACGCATTGTTTCCCAAATGGATAACTTGGAAAGAATCTGAAAAAGAGGAGTTTAACCTGCTGAAGGACTGGTGCAAAAACATGCAGGGAGACTGCTTTAGGCAATCACCACAGATGCTACCCAGGACCCCCTTTTAAGTTGCAATTTAAGTTTCATTCTGCTGATGTTAGAATACTAACAGCTGTGCTTTTTCTAGGTCTAATGTTCCTTGGAAGGAGGCTGGTTATCTGAGAGACTAACTAGGACAGCAAGATTTCTGCCTCTGCTCTTAAAGATGGGATGGAAAAGTTCTAGCTTCTGATTTGATGCTCACACATGTCACTAATTGAAGAAAAAGAGCCAATACCAACCCATGATCCTAATAAGTATTTAAGAATATGCTCCATTTTTGCTTAAAGAATATAATGAACCTTATTTTTGACACAGAACTTCCTAAAAATGGGAATTTCACTTTAGAACATGCGATTTCACTTTAGAAGCACTTTCTCTCTCTCTAGTTTGGTTTTTTTTTAAATTTAAGCCACTAGAGCTAAAATACAGTGTATCGCATTCTGGGTGGGGTTTTTTTGGTTTTTACTTACTTAATACAAGGCAAACAGTCCTTTAGTTTAAATTCTTCTGATGCTTTGCCTAGGGATGTATTCTTAGGTATAACTGTATTTTAGTTTCTTGAAACTTACTCAACCAAGAGGGATTCTGAGGAGGATTAAGCAATCTCTTATTTTCAGCAGGAGTTACAAGAAACAAATAAGATACTACTGGGATATTTTTAGTTTGAAACTTATATATGTCTCCAAAATAAAGCAGCCATCTTTGTAGCCAAAAATAGTCTTGAACCATACAAATCTCATTTTCTGAGAAAAAAAGTCTCACATGTAGTATAAACTCCCCTGTTCTTCCAAACGCAGGAAAAACATAGTAGACTGGACATTATGAAAAGCTGTTTGAGGATCACTTTAAAAAACACCTCAAGTGAACTTTGCAACTATTTTAAAAAGTTTGGAATAATCCAAATGCATATAAGAAGATACAGGTTGAAAGAAGAAGTAAGGATTTTCATGTTTCTTTGCCTCCACGACCACAAACACAGTAAGTGCTAGCAGTGAAACAGAAAGAAAGCAGAGGATGTCGAACAACCACCACTAGTATATACTATTATCTTAGCAACCTTACCTTACAGAACATGTCTCGAAGATCATCTTTTGGGCTAATCCATGATGCAACAGCATCACAAAAAAAAATAAAGTCCTACAAGATCAAACAATCATATAAGTTAGAAACCTCAATTTATACATCTGAAAACAATGCTTGATGTTCATTCTGTGAAGTGGCTGGTCTTTGATCCTAATTTACAACTGCTTTTGCTTTTATGTATTTATTTTCCACTTAATTCAGACAACGGTAAATTATTCTATGCCTAAATGCTCAGCTAGAGAAATTGCTGAGTGTCTTTAATTAAACCACAGTGAAACCAACCACAACTCTCCCCTCTGCACCAAACTAGTATAACTTTAATTCTTTCAGTACACCTACAAATGCAATATCTACTTCCTTTACTCACAAGCAACAAATGTATCTCTAACACATTTCCAGTTAGGGAAAAAAACCTGTTTTATTTCTTTAACTAATTTTTTTCTGGGACACAGAGAACACATATCATACAGGTTCAAAACTAAAGCCACCTCAAAATCCCTATACACATCCATCTACTATCATGCATTACCTCCTCCTACTAATGTTGCTAATGCAAGAAATAGAAACTGAGGATGATTAGAGAGAAAAGATGAATGAATGAAATGGGTACTTATTTAATCCCTCTCTGTAAGCTACATGAAAGAAAAGACAGTAGAAGACTGAATTGCGAAGTACAGAATAGGGCCTAAATGAAATGAACTGAACATTTCAAAACAAGGCAAATGCTCAATTCTTGTGTTTCAGGATGAAGAATTCCAGGCAGAGAAAAGGGAAAGATTAGTTTTGTTTACTTCTTAAAAAGTATCACATTGATACAGCTTTACTTTAGAGGTGTGGAGACTAAAGATCAAGTCATATTCTATTCTTCAATTGTATCATTTATTTTAAAGAGATGCATGTTCATTGTCACATTGACTACTTGAAAAATTTATCCAAAGTTGAAACAGAATCTTCCCCACCCAAGTGTTTAGAACAAGGCAGTGGTTACTGGTTTTGTTCTGTTTCTTTTTTAAAACCCTAGGTTACATGTGCAAAATGGGTTTAAGAATGTCAACTTTTACCTTATATTTGCACACAGATCCTGACCACAACCTGACAGAGGTATCAAAATGCCTCTGCCAGAGAGTTATTTTAATTGAAGTTCATTATTTCCATACTCATTGCCAATAAAAGACAAAAACTCATTTTAACAATACTTCTCCCCTTTCCTTTTTAGATGACAATTACTGAAGGATCATGACACACATCATTCACAATATAAACATTTTGGGCTTCTTGACTTCAAAATAAAGCTACATCATGTACTGCACGGAATCTCTTCAAGGTAAACTTTTTCATACTCCACATACAGCTTTCACTAAATTTCACATGAGTAAAGAAAAGTTGGCATTGATTAATGTATCTTACTTGGACTACTCCACTGGGGTTGACCGTAATCATGGTACATATCCCACGGAACGCTGAATCCTTTTCCTCATTGTCTCTTATGTTCCGCAGAGAGGTGCACCTAACAAATTGGAAAGCAAAACTTAAGATAACTCTATTACTTTTCTTCAATCAAGTCAAAACTAGATGACAGTATCTGATGGAATAAGTCACACTGATAAGATGATCTGAAACACAGTTTTGAACACTTAGAAAAACATTTGTTGCACACAATTTTTACCATTAGGCATCACCTCCAGAATCTGTCTTTTTGTTATACTGTAGTCAGAAAGTGTGACCTCTATTCCATTAAATACAAAAGAAACATGTATCTGAAATACTTATAGAAACTATCATTATTAGAAGCGGAACATAAAATACTGTCACAGTATGAATTATGTCGGATACCACTTACAGAACAGTTAATTGAACTTTAACAGCAGCAAGCAAGCTATTTTATACATAACAAATCTATAAACATATATTCCTTACAGCATTTCAAGCCTCAGACTGAATTTTAGGTAATGCACGGTTTAAATTTTACAATATTTGCATGCATTGTATTATCATTCTGGTGGATTTTAAAATGCTCTTTCATAGTCAAGCTTTAACACAGCAAGCATGTGACAATCTTATCCCATGCATAAATTAGTCGTTAGCCACAACATAAAGAATACATGACGGTGCTACTAAAAACTCACAAACCTGATAGGACAAGATTAGTCACATGGTTGGCAATGATTAAGGATTGAGATTTTGTAACCAACTGAAAATATATCTAAAAGTGAGATAGAGAGAAGAAAGAAAGAAAGAAAGAAAGAGAGTGAAGAAAAATGAATTAAAAAAAAAAAGATTGAATAATACACACCAGGGTCTTATAAACTGCTGTAGCATGGGGGCCACCTCTTGAGGACAAACGTAACCAAGACGACCAATTGTTATTGCTAAGGTAACGCAATCACGGTTATACACCACCAAACGCCAACCAAGACATGAGCAAATGAGGGGGGAGGAGAAAAAATAAAGAAAAAACAACAAATAACTCAGAAACAGAAACCAACAGAATCTGTGTATGATAATAAACATAAGATTTCACCAGTGCTGTTTATTACCACCCCCTAAGTAAGAGGCAGCAACATATATGGTATACTCTCCAAGGTAAAAGAAAAAATTAAAGAAGTATGAGAGAACACCAAAAACACAATTTTAAATTCAAAGCAGTCATTCTGTCCCTCTCTAGAGTAATCATTTACAGGAAGTTTACCTCTACACATTTGAAGTTTTTATTGAAATGTACTATAACAGATTTTTTTTAAAGGAAATTAATAATTTTCAGTATTAGTATCAAGTATTCTAAACATTTTATTTTATCCAACATTTAGAATTCAAGGTTTCTATAGACCTAATCTATCAGTAAAAATACATTTCCAAATATGTTGACATAGAAATTATTGTGGTCTGTCTGAAAATACTAAATAGATGGAAAACTTCTCAAATGCTTGTCTTCATAATCTCACAGAGAATTTAATTAAAAATGGTTGCTAACTCAAAGCAACTGACTGCAGAACATTAATTCTTTAATCTTAGTATTTCTCCTGCTCACAAAAGTTTTCCTCATAAGATGTACAGAATCTGACTTTTGATACCAAAGCATGAGGATACATGAAAAGCAAAATTGCTTCACCACATGATTAGGTAGTTTGGTTCCAAGGGACAGACCAAAGAAAGCATCATTATGCAAACGTGTTTTAATGGTGTTTGCTCAACTCACGAAAGATTAATCTTTAGAAAAAGGAGAGGGTGGGGAATAATGTATCAGAATTACTTGAAGCAAAATACATGAATAATACTAAAATCCAGCAGATTTGTATGAAGCAGAAAAAGGAAACCTATGTTCAAGGGACATACTATGCAACACTCTAATTAACAGGCATTTGTGAACAGTTTCATGAAACATGCAATAAAGCAGATGATGCTTTCTCAAATAAAAGTTTGGTGTAGGATATACTAGCAGTCTGAAATATATTAATTTCATGTGATGCAGCTCACTGTTAACGTATTGGTATTACTGAATTTCCATATATAGTGTCTAAAATTTTTTAGTATCTTACAAAACGTCACTGAAGTTCAAATGAAAATACAATTTTATCTGTAAATTCTTATAGCTACAGCCTGAACAAGAAACAGAAATCTCTGTCAAAGTGTGTTTTCACAATTGTTTTCATAATTAATTACACAGCAAGCTACAGCAAAACCAGTAATGTTCTTGCACGTACTAATGGCACACAACAAAATATCCCACAACAAACTTATAATAAGTACACCACACTCAACATTTATTTGCAGTTATCCATCCACATTTAAAATAACTATTAAGAGAATTGAAAAATAAAAAAAAAAAAACAGTGTTTGGATGCTTCCAAAAATTCTCTTAATGATGGAAGCATACACACATTTAACTATTGGATGCCTCTCAGTTACAGGTGTTACACATCCATCAGTGCAGAGGAAGGGAATCAGGGCAGGGGTAAGAAAAACTTATATTGTTATACTATTACAGTATTATACTGTTACACTATTCCATGGTGTATTTCACATCTAGGTATTTGATTCAAAATTTTCTTTTCAAAAAGTAGTCCCTATAATATGCCATAAAACTAGGTAAAGTTTCCTTCAAGTTCACCTTCCATACTAAATGAGATAGAGGGGCAGAGAAAGTGCAGCTTTTAAGTTTAGAGAATACAGAAGGAAAAAATGCTTTGAAAAATCTCTCTCCAAATTATCTCTTACTTTGCTCAAAAAGTAAAACCATACCATTGTATTTGCATCATATGCAATCATGTCAGATATAGCACTAAAATGTCATTTTCTTACAAGACAATTTTCTGACAAGACAGTTTTCAAAATGAAGGAAAAAAAATCCTCAAGTAGCAAAATAGTAAACAATAAACCCATCACATTATCTATAATTTTTTGCTCAAGTATGGAAGGTGCTTTTCATACCAGAACAAGCCCTCTATAAATGCAGAAGAAACAAGCCTCAGAAATTCCAATTCAGTAAGGCATTTGGGAATTATTCCCAATTTGGAATGCAAAGTCAGAACATAAAATACGCATGCCATTATTAGAATTCTTTCAGGAATTTGTTATTAAGTGACCAGGTAACAGAAGTTAAACATAATTTCAGTTACGTTGTGGTAAAACTGTCATCACAGATCTAGATTTTTGTGTATGATATTGTAAGTTTATCCTAAAAAAAGTGTGTTTTTTTAATAAATTCAAAGAGTTCATTGTTTTATATAGGCCAATTACATTTTTTCCAACACTAGACATATATATACAGTACACGTGTAAGGACATGCATACATCAAAATCAGTGAGAAATTAAGTCTTAAGTGTTACTGCATACATTTGTCGTATTTCATACATAAATAAAACTGGAAGAATGATTAAATAGATGATAAATAGATATAACAAATGTTATAAAAGGAGAAAGCAATTAGAATCTAGATGTATGATTTGCTGCAAGACTGAGACTTGTAAGAGCTTGTGCAAAACAGAGTTGCTTTTGTTTCTAAAATCCAAGTACATAACAAGATCAGTTCTGGTGTGGTTTCCCTATGCAATTTCAAAAAACAATTATTTTAAAAAAATGTTTTAATTCCCTTCACCATGTACAGGTTATTTTTTGGGTACCTGTGTTCTCTAACAACGTCTTTGGTGTGTTGGGTCTGTTAATTATTTCTACAAGCTGGTGCAAGACCATTGGAATATAAGGCTGCATTTCTATACCTGAAACAATAATTAAAAAAAAAAATCAGAAGAAAATGACCATTAATATATATAATATAAACAGAACATCTACATGTAACTTACAAACAAGGACAAGCATCACAAATGTAATTTAAATATTAACATAAAGGTATCGCTTAAAAAAAAAATTCACCAAAAACACTCAGACAAATAATTCTAAATGTGCAGAGATGAAAAAAAAATTAAATCTAATAAATCTTACCCATCTGGATAGAGATTTCTCCAATTGCCCAGGTGGCATTGTTACACACAGAAATGAATTCAGGGTTTAGGTTGGTTCCCAAAATTGGCATGAAATCAGCTAGAAAGAACAACATTTTAAAAACTCATCACACAATACAACCATCTTGTCCCGTTACTTTAGGATTGTGAGGGGGGAAAAAAAGGGATGTTTAAGAAAAAGATAATGTAAGCCTATTTAAATACTTGCAAAGTGCTACATTCAGATTAACAAGAGCTATATTCCAGCTATTTATCAGATTAACCTGGAATTTAGAACCTAAGCAGATAAATGCAAGTATTTTCAAATGATGCTTTTAGAATTTTCCTAAAAGGGTTTATGTTTATGTAACTTTCATGTAGAAATCTTCTCTCCTTCCCTTTCTCAGGTGAAAGGAGAGAGAGGAAGAGAAGAAAAAAAACACAGCTAGAATCACTAGTTTTATCATATGGCTGAACATCCCCCAAATCACCTGGATAACCATGTATTCAGCTACCCCTGAAAAAACAACAAAGACTAGAAGGCAATTGCATCTTAGATTTAGTTTTAAGAAAAGTGAGTCAAAAAGGTCATCATAATGTCTGCCAAATAATTTTAAATTCCAAGCCTATCCAAACATTCATTTGGCAAGTGCATCTTAACAGTATCTGTGGGAAGAAAGACCAAACATTGTGGAAGTGTATCACTGATGCTACTTTCTGCAGAAATAAAAAACAAAGCAGAAAAACAAAGTAAAACCTTATCCTCCACCCCATTTTTGGATTTATATATTAGACACATTTTTACTTAACAAGAAATTCTAGTAGAACAAAAAGAGCTATAGAAATAAAGAAGAAAAATGAACTTTCGTACTGTCCACAAAAATAGGAACATATTTTCTTAACATACAATTAAAGGGACAGAAGACTACAGACTTTTGCAGAAAATTACCATGTATCACACCATAAAAAGGCCACCCACAGAACAGAGAGCAAAAAAATGGCTAATACAATCTCTAAGACATTTGGAAAACAAGTTATTAAACATGTAAAAGAAACATACCGATGCAAGGTTTAACATGCTGAAAACATGCCTTTGTCAGGTCACCTAACAATGCAAAAGAACTCTGCCGTACCTCAGGCATTTTGTCCTAAAGAGAGGAAGAAAAAAATTACAATTCTAGACGAGTTTCTGATTCTCTGAATAAAGGAAATGTGTAGATCAAATAGCTTACTCATCTCACCTGCATGCATTGATACATTAGTGTCAGGATATTGCTGCGAGCCACTAGCTGTTCAATGTTGCCTCCAAGTCCTTCAGCTAAACCACTGAGTAAATCAAGAGCCACAATCATGAAATCTTTATCTGGAGCCTCATATTGGTCTGGCTGAGCATTATGCAACTGCAACAAATAAGTACACATTTTCAAAATTATAGTAGATTTTCTCAGGAGTATGTATAAAAAAGCAGCAGAACTGCACCTTCATTTAGATATTCAATTTCCCTGCACACCTCTAATTTTACATAGTTAACACTTTAGTTTAGCGAAGTAACACTGGAATAGTTATAGCAAAATACCATGGCTTGTGCAAGTGTCTTCTGCACCAGATTTACACAGCGCTGGTACACAGGTTCACAGTATGGAAGAAAGCCAGATTGCAAGGCAGTAGCAACTGACGACAGGCACTGGAATTAAAAAAAAAAGAGAGAAAGAAAGCAGTCACTACTTTTCTTCACATGCCTAAAGAGTCTTTTACTTGGGAGAGGCAATTTGGAACTGAGGATTTTAAGTACACCAACATGTAACTGATTAAGTAAACACAACCTAGAAAGGCGGTACCGATTTAGCTGAGCCAAGGCAACTATCAGCAAGCTGTTACTCGCTCCTGCGTATGCCGGTTAAGAAAATTTCTCAGCAGCAGTATATTCTTATGAGTTAGCCAAGAAAATGCATACAAAACCAGTTACAATAATTCAGACAGCACTTACACTAAGCTGCAGTATCTTGACCATGAACAAGCCATAATATAACCTAAGGGTTACAAAATTAATTTTTCTAGAGGTGTTTTCCTCTAGAGTTGCTTCACACTCAGCAAGTACAGAGCATTAGACTGCATGGCCTGGTTCATACCTTCAGCTTGTCTGACAATAGTTTTAATGGAGGGATGAGGGGAGAGCAAGGAGAGAGAAGGCAAGAATAAAAGGAGAATAGAACCCTTTTTTTGTAAAAGTATCCTATCAAAGAAAACACTACAAAATGGCAGAAAAAAAATCTAAATTATTTCTGCTAAACCTAAGGACATTTATTCAGTCATAAAGCTTTCTTACCATAGTAAGAGTATTTTTTCCTTAATGGAAAATAGCTAAAAATGTCAGCTTTTAGGAGGAACACCTTTAGTAAAAAATAATTTCTAAAAAAATAGATAAAAAGTATTCTCATTTTAATATTTACCTCTAATAAAGGGAAGAGATCTTTATCTTCATCCTTCAGCATGTTCCACTTCTGTATTAATGGAGGCATTAGCATCTGAATATATTCCTGTTTAGGATGAAAATGTTGTTAAAATACTTTACTGCATATCATTTTATTTCAAAGTTAAAAAATAACTGAGATATATTCTACATTTTCAAATAAAGGAACAAACAGGCATACTATAATTCAATCACTGTTGCAATTCATAAAAATATTTTAATACTAGATTTCACAATGTGTGTTTGATATTTTTTCCTAAAGCACATGAAGCACGTTCACAAAGGGAATCCCTTCCTCCAGGTTTGGTTTTAGGATAGCTGCCCAGGTTATCTATCTGACTACCACAAGGCATACAGAAAACATTTTTATATTTACACTGTGGCTCTACATGTGCCACCTGCTTTTCTCAACCATCTTCTACTGCCCTGATGCTACAATCCTATATTCATGACCGCAAGTTCCAAAACTGCTTCCTCAAACTAACCACCCACAAAGAAAGTTATTTCCTATCCCTCCAGAAGGAGGCACTTAGCCCATATAAAGCTGGATTCCTTGCCACTGCACAGCCACAGTCACAAGGACATTAAGCAAGGCACCTCTAAAGTGCTGTTGGTTTCAGAAGGCATCCAAAGAGCCAACTGATTTTGCTATGTCCAAAGGTACAAAATTCTAACTGACTAAAGAAAGACCCACCCTCATCAGGAGCTGCAATTTAGCTTCCTCCTGGTACTGTAAAAGGTCAAGGTGGCCAGGCTCAGAAAGAGACTGAAAAATAGGTCCTTTCATGGTGTGGGGTCCAGATGGCAAGTAAGTGGAAAGAACTAAAAATGTTTGGGTTTTTTTTT
Organism: Urocynchramus pylzowi; assembly: GCA_013397555.1. NCBI lineage: Eukaryota > Metazoa > Chordata > Aves > Passeriformes > Fringillidae > Urocynchramus > Urocynchramus pylzowi. The sequence continues at coordinate 1,687,143 of VZRH01002310.1, read as the reverse complement.
TGGTGTGGTTTTTTTTGTTGCTGTTGTTTGTTTGTTTGGATTTTTTTGGTTTTTTTTTTTTTTCCTAGGGCCTATATGTAATTTGAAGTGCTATAAAGAAATAAACCAAGTTTCAATAACCATCCTAAGATGCAAACATATAACATGTACATCTTCTACTAATTAATACATATGCACTAAAAAAAACCCCACCACATTTGCCTGTGTGCTATCTGTGCTTTGTCCAAATGGGGTATCTATAGTGAGCTAAAAAAACTTGAAGCATGAAGAAAACCATGATGAACAGCACATTTCACAACAAATCACACACTTTTGCTTGTTTACTCAAAATGGTAAATATTTGTGCAGTGGGAAGATTATGTGCAGTCTATGTATTTCATCTGTAAGCATGTAGCGCTAATAAAAGGTACAGGGAAATACCAGCATTTCTAGTTTATGACATGTAAAGCACACTACAAAAAACACTGAACAAATTTTTCAAATATAGTAAGTCCTTCTACAGAATATAAGGTATACTCACTGGTTTATTTAGATGATGTCCTACAGAATCTGCTAGAGTTCCTATAGCATCATAAAGAATGAGCAGGTTTTTATGCTGGTATTTACTAAATGCGAAGACCAAAGTATCAAGTATATACGCAAGATAAGGAACAAGCTCTGTACAAGCCTCCTCTTCTAGAGTAGCAAAGGCACTGAAGGACAACAAAACAGGTTAGTACCTTGGAAATAATGAAACAAGACAACCCCAAAATGCCCTACGTAACCTATTTCTGTTTAAACATAAAGCTGTATTTAAGTCCCCAAATTCATGTAGGATATACTTCCAAAAAGGTAATACTTAAATAACTTCAATCTTTTTAAACTGAACACAAAATCACCCATAAGGATCCAGCTCTTACATTGTAAAGAACAAAATTTTAAAGTATTGTCATAAAACTCCTTAGGGAGTCCCCCACTAAAAAGAAAAGCATTACCTAAAAGGTTACAATATACTAACTAAAATAGAAGGAACCACAACAAAAGCTGACAATTTAAGTTAAAAATGGACCACTATCTTTAATGTACACAGTAACTGCACCTAGACATTTTGATGCTGCTGTGCCAGTACAATGCAAACATCACCTTGTACTGTCAACTGTTCACTACATAGAAAAAGACAGAGAAAGACATGGAAAACTAAAAGCAAATACAGTGGATGAAAAGTTTTAGCTGCTCTTGATCAAAGCGTACATCCTGACATCATGGAAACTTTTCAGCTTGTCTATGCAGTGTTTCAACAGCAGCATTAAGGAAACCCATCCAAAATGAAACAAAATAAAAAAAATCCCCCCAAACCACAGACACTGCTTCAGAGAAACATTAAGGAAAGGAAAAAATTATTGAGCTATTTTGAAGATATACTGGCCTAGCTTTCTCAACAAGATTATTATTAGCTTGCCTCTGCACTAAAATGCATGCATCACTGCATGAGGTGAACACTCCACTGCGTACTATCAAATACAGAATGCAGTTTTTTTAACACAAGAGAACCGTGAACTCTAAATGGCTAGCATTCTTACTTTATTCATTTAATTATTTATTTTTTATGTTATTATGAATTATTCTTTCAGAAGGGCATACAACTTGAGCAGGAAAATGTATTTCAGTGAAATATCATTCTGTGTGTTACCAAATAAAGGAGCAGTTTCTTGAAAGTACAGAAGTGAATGTTAGACATCTGCTACCATACAGAATGTAGGAACAAAAACATACAGTATCCTGTGACCAATCTTCAATTTGGTAGACATAAACAATGTATGCAACTACTCAGTGTTGGGATGAAGCTCTTTGTTGATGTCCAAGAAGGTTCATTGTATTTCCTTACAATTAAAAAAGCTAGTAAATATGTTTTGACTTGTAACAATTCAACATTTTCCTTACAGTGGTGTTTCCCAGTTTATTTTTAGTTGCAACAGTAATTTTAGTGAATCTCTGCATCAAAGAAAGTATCTCAAAACATGCTCCAAGTCTGACAATGGACTTACAATAATTTAAAAAAAAATCAGGTGCACTGTGATTTTTAATTTTTCTATTCTAGATTTCCTGGTTTCCATGGCCCATTGCACATCTGTCATAAGCACCAGGTGAGGTTATTTAACTACACCACAACACAAGCTGTGTTCAACTAAATGCAGATTTTCAGCCATGTTTTGGACAAGAAAAGCCTGAAGACAAGTGGAAGATTTTCCTTTGGGGATTTTTTTTGGTTGCTTGTTTGTTTTTTTGGGTTTTGCATTTGGGGTATTTTTTTAATAGAATAAATAGAGAAGATGTTAAAGCTACCCAAATTTGCTAGCCAAATTTTTGCAGATTTTCTGTTTGGAGACAGAAAGGAAACAGTGTTTAATTCCTAAACTTACTAAGTACATTTCATAAAGTGATTGTATCTGCCCTCAGGTAAGGATGTATATTCCTTTTGAGCAAAGCTTAGCCCAAGAACCCTGAACTCGTCACTCTCCTTAGGCACTACTGACATTCTGGGTGGCTATTATTATTATTATTATTATTATTATTATTATTATTATTATTATTATTATCATGTTTCAGGTGTTCAGAGGCAGATGTAACTCCTTCTTGAAGAGACATTGAAAGCTTGCTGTATATATTCCAGTCTGACAAAAACTGACATGTCAATTTTTTTTGATGTACAAGGGGGTGCACACATTCCCATTCCATTAATGTTGTGTCCACTAATTAAGCAATTCGANCAGTGTTGGGATGAAGCTCTTTGTTGATGTCCAAGAAGGTTCATTGTATTTCCTTACAATTAAAAAAGCTAGTAAATATGTTTTGACTTGTAACAATTCAACATTTTCCTTACAGTGGTGTTTCCCAGTTTATTTTTAGTTGCAACAGTAATTTTAGTGAATCTCTGCATCAAAGAAAGTATCTCAAAACATGCTCCAAGTCTGACAATGGACTTACAATAATTTAAAAAAAAATCAGGTGCACTGTGATTTTTAATTTTTCTATTCTAGATTTCCTGGTTTCCATGGCCCATTGCACATCTGTCATAAGCACCAGGTGAGGTTATTTAACTACACCACAACACAAGCTGTGTTCAACTAAATGCAGATTTTCAGCCATGTTTTGGACAAGAAAAGCCTGAAGACAAGTGGAAGATTTTCCTTTGGGGATTTTTTTTGGTTGCTTGTTTGTTTTTTTGGGTTTTGCATTTGGGGTATTTTTTTAATAGAATAAATAGAGAAGATGTTAAAGCTACCCAAATTTGCTAGCCAAATTTTTGCAGATTTTCTGTTTGGAGACAGAAAGGAAACAGTGTTTAATTCCTAAACTTACTAAGTACATTTCATAAAGTGATTGTATCTGCCCTCAGGTAAGGATGTATATTCCTTTTGAGCAAAGCTTAGCCCAAGAACCCTGAACTCGTCACTCTCCTTAGGCACTACTGACATTCTGGGTGGCTATTATTATTATTATTATTATTATTATTATTATTATTATTATTATTATCATGTTTCAGGTGTTCAGAGGCAGATGTAACTCCTTCTTGAAGAGACATTGAAAGCTTGCTGTATATATTCCAGTCTGACAAAAACTGACATGTCAATTTTTTTTGATGTACAAGGGGGTGCACACATTCCCATTCCATTAATGTTGTGTCCACTAATTAAGCAATTCGATTTTTTTTTTTTAAAGAAGGGGAGAAGGGAATCTTACCTCCCAACATCTCACTTCAAGAGAAAGATAATATCCCTTGAAATAATCATAAGCAAAATCCTTTGGGAATGCTTAGTACAAACACTTTCAGTAATCCAGTGATAGGACAGCTTTCCACTGTATTCAGTTCTGACCGTGTTCACAGACATTTTTAAAAAAGGCCAAATTTCTGGTCAATGAAACAGCATATATTGAAAGTAAGTGCTGCAAACAGCTAATTTAGTACAATAAATTATTTAAGCTGGCATTTTACATACTCTGAAATCAAACTGCACAAGAGAAATAGATGTTAACTTTTTCATGTTATTACAATTTGGGAGAAAGTTGCATCTACTCTAATTTAAGAGGAAGAATACATTAAGAGCTAGAAATGGAGTCATGCATTGACTGATAAGGGCATGAAAATAGCTTCCCATGAGAAAAAATAAGCAGTGTAATGGATAGTGATGTTTGCTTAAGCTTTGGCTTACCTGCAGGCAGCTTCTTGTACTCTCTTGTTGCTATCCAAGATACGCTTTAGCAACTCAGTCATTAATGGCTTCAAGTATGTGTCTGGGGGTTGACTAACTACCCAGTGTGCATAGCGACTAAGAGTCCAGCATGTAATGGAGCGCACAAGAGCCTTTTTGTCAGAGAGGCACTGAATAAGGTGAGGGATTAGCTCTGGAAGATATGGAATCATACCCTGCATGCAGCCTATAAAGAAAAATATAGCTATTGCAGTACCAGAATTAATGAAAAATTCCACTGTTTTCTGTTTCCTATGAGAGACAAATTTTCATTCTCTATCACATAGGAACACAACATGCATATAAAAATACAAATATTTTAACAAAGCAAGTCTAACTACTTTATATAAAGTTCTAAAAAACCCTCTTACATAAATAATAATTATAATTATTACAATATTGCACAATAATTAAATTATTAAAATTATTAGACAATAATTAATCAATTAAAGTTACACTATTTTCAATTATATTTCTACTTCAGTGCTTCCCCAGTCTCCAGAAATGCTTTAATGAATGTAGTATAGCAAATACATCCAAATAAAGTTTCTAAAGCTTGAAGTTCCTACTTCAGTCTACTCAGAGTAAGCAAGAAAACACCAAGCAGAGAAAGACTTTCTTGACACCAAATTATCACATGAGAAAGGATTCCTTAAGGAATTCAAATTTCTTAGTTTTTCCTAAAATCATAACAATATTGACCAGGAGTAAAAGCTGCACCCTTCAAGTCAGCAAGGGCAATAAGACACTGAGATTTGCCAGAAATTCTTCCTTTTTAACTTCTAACTTCTTTCTAACTTCCATCTTGCCGGACTTCAAATCAAAACCAATTAAAACTTTTCTATTAACAGTAAAAAAAAGTATGTTCATTAGACAGTGAGGGAAAAAAAAGATAATCCAGGCATGAACTCAAATCCACTTCTTCAGCTTGCAAAAGGGACAGAGATGCTGGAACTTCAGGCAAAAAGCCAAGCAAGACTGTGAGTAAGTAAATAAGAATGGAAGTTAGCCTATTTTAATTGGAGAACCATCTACAAAAGGCATCTTAGTGTACTGAAGGCACAGGAGTAGTCTTCCCCATTTCTGAAAACACTTAAAATCTAAGGCTAAAATTTATTAAATATTTATCTTCTATGAACTCAAGCTAGTATTTTGAGAGACATCAACACCTCTATACTGCAAAGTTTAGAAAAGGAGAAATAAAAAAAATTATGTAATCTGTTTTTGAAAATTAAAAATAAAACAACTGCAGTCACCTATCAGTAGATGAAGAGATCAATCACCAAAACCAAACCAGCTAAGGACATGCACTTGTTTGCATTAGTAAGTTCACCCAAGCTACTTTACAACCAATTTAAAAATCAGCAACCTGATATGAACTGTTGCCTTACCTTCAGCAATTGCACCAAGAACAAGGATACCAGATTCTTTAACTACCCACTCGGGGTGGAAGAGCAATTCCTTCAACAGTGGCAAGATGTGTGGTAGAAGCTCATCACGAAATACATTAGCTAGGACATCTAGAGCAGCAGCAGAACATTTCCCTGAAGGCAATTAACAGTGTTAATCTCTGTTTATTATACGAACAGTTGTAGTTAGGCAATATAATCCCCTTTTTAACTGAGCTGCCAGTGGATTCTCAGTGCACTAGGTGGAACATACTTCCACTCCATGATACTACAGAGGGATCCACTGTGCTCCTGGGCAAAGCTACAGCTCTTAGAAAGCCATTTCAATATAAATTCCTTCTTAATCTGCCATAAAGAATCACATTGGCCTCATTAGTAAGCAATGCTGCAAATTGTCAAGTTATGCTGGTGCTTCATCTCTGTTCAAACTGGAAGTCAAATATGGAACACTAGATATGAAATAGGGCACACAATTCTGATTTTCAGGTAATACAAATTTTCTCAAATCCAGACAACATACGCAATTACAGATTTCTGAAGAGTTCTACTCTTTCTCTTTTAGGCCACCATTCCTGAACAACTTTGGCTTTCTCAGTGTTTTAATCAAAACCGTGCATCACAGGGCACCTTATGTCACTTGAGCTCTTTCTCAGAAAATGCATATTTAATTCTGCAATCTCTACACACAGCAGTGACAAAAAGAATATTAAGAATATAAAACTACACTTTTTTTCCAAGATGCAGCTTTACAGAAACAAGCGTATTTGCACACATATTTTCAACAGCAATAATTCTTCAGATATGTCTCAAAATTGTTCAGCCATAAGCCTGAAGTTAAATTCACCTGTTGTGAAAACTTGTGGCCTTGGGGAAAAAGACCCTATGTAGCTATGCCCACATCTCAAAGCATTATTCCACAATGAGTTTGTTTGCAAAGCAAATTCAAACCAGATTTGTAAGAATTTCACTAGCTATTTTCTGTCACTGAACTTATAAAACAGTATGTGGTATTTGATTTCCTTATAACATAGCCTATTAACCTAAAGGTCCCAGGACCCCCACAGCAGGGCATCTCTGGTTTCCTCAGAGCCATCTCCTACCTTCACAACTAAAGTACTGTATTGAGAAGCAAATTCCTCACTGAGAAAAGAAATACCTGTAAGAGCCATAGGTAGTAGAATGTTCACATGGGAATAAAAAACAACCCAAACCAAACACAACCCAACTTTAGAGGGAAGACTGAAAATAAAGAAAGCATTATTAAGCTTGCTCCAGCTTATCAATGTGCAAAGCTTTTTTTTCTATTTTTAAAATGAATTTAAACAAGTGATACAGGATTTTTATTATTTCATAGGATTAAAATATTAAGTCTGAAAGCTCCATTGAACTGCATCAAAAAAATATTTGTAACTCAATCTGCCATATTCAAAATAAGCTTATAGATGGATAGCTTTTGCCAATACAGTTATAAAGTCGAAGTGTCATCTCAAAGGCTCCCCCCTCCAACAAACCCACCAATTATGTCAGCAAATAGTTATTTTTGTAGTCAAAAAAAGCCTTGGTATTCCTTATATACAAACTTGTCTTTTTACTGTGGTTCTTGTATTATGCAAGTAGCTCTTGTTCAAAGCATTTCACACATTACTTTGACCTACTTAAATTCCAGTCAGAAATAGTATCATCATCATCAAGTTCATCATCGTCATCGTCATCATCTTCAATACCATCTTCTTCATGTTGCTGAGCCACCGTCTTCGAACGATGGAAGCGAGGCCTTATATCCTGCTCACTATCTGGAATAGCTTCGTCTTCTTCAACATCCCCCTGTCACCAAATTGTTTTATTAGACAAACTAGTCCAACTATATTGCTTAAGGAAGTTAACAATGTAGTTTTAGTTCAAGATTTTGTAAATGTACAAAAGATTCACATCCCACCTGAGCTGTTCAAGTAAAAAACCACCACTGTTTCTGTGTTCTACTGCTGCATTTAGCAGAAAAGCAATAGAAATATACAAGAAGAGAGGTATGCTCACCCCCCACCTTGTTAAGAAATTACTCAATGGGAATGAAATAGAAAGAAATTATTGAGAAATTTTGATACACAGACATAGGTAGTGATGGAAAAAGCAATGTATTAAACCTAGAAGGCATTAGAATTAGTTCTGAAGATTTTTTTAATGCTGAATTCTTGCAGTAGTTCATGGTAATGGTATCCTAGCTCTGCCTAAATTGCGTGGGAGGGGACAGGGACAAAGCAGGAGAGCCACAGATTACAACAAACACGGCATCAGTTGCATTTAGTATTTGGAACAGCATACTTTGCCCCAGAAAGTTAATTCTCCACTGAAGAGACAGTAGGCTAGGTCTGCCCACTCTGACCTGAATCATTCTGATTTATAGGTCAGAACTAACCAACTATTCCAACAGAGTTAAAGAAACTGATGCTCACCTTCAACAGAATAATATCAATCTCTGAATATTTCATGCCATTTACAAGTACAGGTATCAGCCTACAAAGAAATATGTATACGTATTAAAGTAACACATAAAACAGCGTAACAGTTCGAATTTATATGGGCCATAATTTTTGGAGGTTGTAACCCTCACCTCCCAACTCAAATGAGAAATACCTTAGCCTGATAAAAAGAGCCATTACCTAAATCAAGTTCCACGTCATAAGATTCATGAATACTTTGTAATGAGAAAAAAATGTTATTTCAAATTACAAACTTTTAAATAGAAGTAGCCCAATGGCACAATTGATGAACTTATACGGAAGCACCTTTCAGAAATTACATCTATAGATTTTCAGTAAGAATTCAAACTCCCATAATATGCATGGTAAGTTGATTCTTGCCAATAGTACTTGTTACTTGTTGATGAAGACTCTACCTCACTACTGTTAAAGACGGAGGCCTCACTACATTAATCTCTCCTATCACCTCATGATTACTTCAGTAAGACAAGCTTTCAACATTGCAGAAATCTTGACTAATCCATATTAGGATTTACTTAAATATTAAACAGGTTATGGCCATAGGGCTCCAACTGTACAAATGTACAGCTAAAAAAGTACTAAGGAAAGAAGTCAAATACTTCCCATTAAAATATGTTCACAACAAAGAAAATATGTGTAAAAATATATAAACCAAACGAAACTAATAACCATGGATGACGCAGCAAGAGTGACAGACTCAATCTTGCTATATTCTGCAGGTGAGTATTGTTTTTGAAGGTATCAGGCTTGCTCTAACATTCACACACTGCAATGCCACATTATGTTCTAAATTTTAAATGAAGGAATAGTAAGTGTAAATATTATCACCAATTCATTGGCATTTCTGCAGCATACTTTGTGAAGTATACATTTTATAAAAAAGTCCACAGGCATTACATGGAACAGATATTAGAAACCACATAAACAAGTTTTAAGATCTTCTCCCACTTTTAATTTAACATACAAAATTTTATGATTATCAAACACTGACAAGCTGATATAGCTCCCTAGTCAAACAGGACTCACCAACAAATAAGCTGCCTCAAACACACATGACATTGAAAGACCATGGGGAAAACATGATGTGACTCTTAATAATTTATTTCTCTAGAAATTTAAAAGCTTTTTAAAAAAATTAGTATGTTGCTGTTGCAGTGTCAAGGTTCATGTAGGCCAAAAGACATTTAATACTAGTACTTGTTAACTACATGGTGTGTGTTGGGGACTTGTACTATCATTCTTTTGCCTTTTGAACTACAAAAGTAGGAATTAAATCAGACCATTTTAAAATTTAAAAATAATTTCTTGTAACACTTATTCTCCTGATTTTAACTCCTAGTCTTTCTCTGCAACAGTACATGTTTTAATATCAATTTTCTACTTTTTAATTGGTTAGGAAAACCAAAATATTGCTTTCTATTTTAATTACTTCACATCCATAATGCTATTTTTTGCTGAGAAGGATGTATCTCCTGACATTCTGTTCTTCCACTCAAAATCTTGAGCGAACTCTGTCCATATTTAAAAAATCTTCAATGTGTAAATGAAAAGAAAGAGTATTCATTTGATGGCAACACTGAAGAACTAATTTCCTGCTGTAAAAGATTTCAAATTAGTCTGGAGGAAGTAGCAAGCACTGCGGCAAACAAAAACATATTTACACTACACACATGAATATTTACTACCCTTCAATCAAAGATCTATCTCCTGAGGCATAGGAAAACTTTTTGAAATTTTGAAGAAGTAGGTTTTGAAACTAAAACTAATATCAGGCTGCAGAAGTATGAAGGAACAAATTGTACAGGCTTTCTTCAAGTTAACTTGTAAGAGTAATTGATACAAAATTGATTTCTGAATCCAAGCTGTGTCATTTTGTTTTATGCTTTTTTAAAATGAAGAACCCTTTGCATGACAATGCACATTGAAGCACTGTACAGAGATGCCTACATAGCAGTAGTCAAGACGACATGTTCATGGTACACCAGATATTACAGGTAATGTCACATGGAGTTGTTCACTTAAGTACATTTTACCATATCTTTGCAGTCATGTGAAGTATAATGGCTTGTTAAATTCAAGGTAAGCACTACAGTGACACAATTAAATTGTTTCTGGAGTTCACTAGGTCTGAAACCCTCAGAAGTCTTTTAAATTTTACTATGCACAAGAACTAGCTATGGAATTCTTCGAAGCATATTGCAAGCCATATACACTGTCTCTAAGAGTACCCATGAACAAGTCAACTGAAATTTTAAGAGGTCTGTCCGAAAATAAATATGAGCTGTAATTCTTGATACTTACTTAGTAAGATGCCGACATAATACCTCTTTACAAATTGGCTGTTCAGCCAAAGTCAGCCAAAATTCACATGCCTCCAGAGCCACATTTTCATCTTGGTCCTGGGTCCTTTGAAGCATGTACTACACAATATAAAAATAAATTACTTGTATAAAATAGAACATTTATGTTAGAACTTTTTGAGATGCAGCTCAAAGAGCATCTCAGCAATGTAAAATAACATGCTTTATTCTGGTTATGTTCAACACACTCAAAAAAGTGACAGCTTCAATGTGTACTGGAGCAGTTTCAGCAGTAGTGCTAGATTTTTAACTCAGGGTCAAGCAATGCCTAGCTGTGATACCAGTCATTTCGGAATAATTGATTTAATGAAGAATAAACAACTGCCATATGCACTGCCTGTCAAACACAATGTCAATCTGCAATTAGATAAGAATAATGTTTTGCAATCTCAGTCTTAAAGGGAAACAAAGAGCTAGCAAGTGCAAGAGCAACACACCTGTTCTGATAAATGCTTTTTATTTATTATTTCTCCAATGTCAAACAGGGGAATCTGCAGAACACCTAGGAAATGAGACTCACCTCAACTATACTAATCATATGAGGAAGTAGGCGATCCATTCGAACTTCCAGCAACATTACAAGAGCACGGCAAACATTCTTGCGTACTTCAGGCTCCTCATCACCAGCCAGTGCAAAAAGATTCTGTTGGAAAGTAGTGACAGTTGAAAAAACTCAATTCATCGAGTTCAACTTGTATTAGAATTGACATTACTGGCTGACTAAAGGAGATAGATGTACCTCTGTACCTGCCCAATACACACCTTATAATACTATTTTATTTTCTAAAGACATATGGGGTAGCATATGGGTTAGCATATTCAGTCCCTCAGTGTATATTTTACACATAAATATGACAACTGTGTATTTACACTGGCACAAGAACAGTACTTTTGGATTATATTTGCTCCTAATATAAATTGTGTCAGTACATAAGAGGAGCAAATAAAATATTCTAGACAACCCAGAACCTTCTCATCCAAGTTCAGTAACAGTATTCAGACAGGCAGACAGGCCCAGTGACATGCTCTTCTCAGGACAGGTAAGGGACAGTCTTCCGCCATTACTTTTGCACCTTTACACAACAAGAGATTTTCCTAATTAGGAAAAGGAAACATCTTTTGAAATACACCTACTTCTTTTGCTTACAGTGTGGACAGCTCTGAGCATAAGCATATCAAGTGAACTTCAATCCATGGGGGCTTAAACTAAGAATGGGCAATGAGAAACTGAGAATTTAGGGATAGAGGTGGTTGTAAAACGTAGTTCAAACCTCTTGATAAATCAGATAGGTAATTTGACTTAAACCTCCAACCAAGAATACACACCCACCTCAATAAAAGAATCTATGTGCAACATAAGAGCTTGAGTTCTGCTGATGATAAATTGATTGACACATGCCACTGCATGAGACCTACAACAGAAACAGTTAAAATATGTTTCATGAGTTAAAAACGTTTTTAACATGTACTCAGCCATCAAAAGCATAAACCAAATATCTTCAAAGGCAAGAGAGAACAAATCTATGCATCTGTAACATTATCAAGAAAAACTACTATACTACATTTTAAGTACCTTAAGTACATTATAAGTGTCTTATACTATGATATACCTAATAAATACTTAAAAATAAAGTATTCAGTAAATAGGCTAGGATGACTACAGCTGGCATATATTTTCTGAACAGTATGTATGTTCTTTTTGAGCATTTTATGTCTGTGATCTTCTCAGATAATAATTCCATACAAGTCAACACGGTGGTATTTTAGCTTGATCTTCTTCGTTGTTAAGTATGCAACCATCTTTCCAATATGTTTGCAGTTTACAGTTTTGCTGGAGTCCCAACTCTCTTGGCCTTTCCTGATACGGCCCTTTGCTGGAGTCCTTCCAGTATATCCATGCCTCTCTTGCACTGAACAGTCCAGAACTGGACACAGTACTTCCGGTGTGATCTCATCTGGAAGATTAAGGGAAGGATCACCTCCCTTAAACCAGCTGACAATATTCAAGCCAGGATACCATTAGCCTTCTTTGTGGCAGGGGCACTCTGTTGGCTCAATTCATGGTAAAAGCTACTGTTCTTTGTAATGAATACTAGGAGTAACAATTTCATTCTGGAATTTTTCTTTTATACTGTTACTTTGGAGAGATTAATATAGTTTTACAGTGAAGGGATGATGAATCCTTTTAATTTGATTCAGCTGGAAGTTCAGTTAAATGCAGAATTTTTTCTTCTGTCAGAACTCAGAAACTTTTGCCAGCAAAAGAATTTTCACTCTTGCATTGATGAAGCCATCACAAAAGGAATGTAAAATAGTTATTTCTAATCAGAATAATAAATTTCAACCACAGCACTGAATTTTTTGTAATAATATGCAAAAACTTAAAAGAAGCTATCTGACTTTCAGAATCATTGACTGATTGTATGAAGAGGTGAGATTCTGGTATTAACTATGAAGATAAACTTGAAAATTACTGATGCATGAAATCTCTGTGGGTCTCTGCAGGGTCATTTAAAAAAGCTAAGCAGGTTTTAAACAGATATACAAAATAGCAGCCTTGCTGCTAATGTAAATAGAATTTTAACAGGTAACTGTAAGTACAACTCATAAACCTACCGTATTTTTGGACTGCTGTGCTTGAAGAACTGCAAGAACTTAGGTATCATGATATTGAGTGGCCGGTCCAACACATCACTATCTAAAATTTCAGCGGAATCTTCACATATCTTCTGAAGAGCGCCAAAAGCGCCCTGTTTGAAAATGAATAAACAAATAAGTTATCTTCTTTTGTACTCTGAAGAAAACAAAATTTAAGACTTCATAGCGAATGGGTAATTTCAGCATAACACAGTAAATGTAGCTAGTTAATAGTGTAAATGCAGCTAACTAATTAATGATTAAATTGAAATATTCTTAAAGGCATTTTATTTAAACCAGCATCTGAGCATCTGTCAGCTCTCAAGCTGGGAGAGTCAGCAATGACTAAGTGACAATTTTAGTTTGATTTATCAAACTCATCTATCCAAATATATTTCAAAGAACACTTAAAAGCTAATTTTTATCTGAGAATTAAGTAGAATGAGCAAAAGTATCCAAATTAATTGCATATATAATTGTATTTCGTTTCATAATTCACTACGGGACAAAACAGAGATGATGGTAAATTTGAGTTTCATTTTCAAATGTGGGGTTTTTTTCCAGAGAGAAAGAAGCACAAAACACTATACAACAATTAGTTACAACAATGTGGCATCTTGGATCATTAGTCATCTCTGAGGTTCACTTTATAGAACATGTTTCACACCTTCATGGAGACGTTATTAAGTAATTCAAATGATGTGATCACAATCTTTATTTTTTTACATCAGACATAGCTTTATATTTTTTCTGTTAGTTTAAAACTGTTATTTACTTATTTCCCTTCATACAGACTAAACAAAACACTTCATTTCACCTTGATACAGCAATTGATCACTCTTCCATGTTAAGTTACAAGAAGAACGAACACTACTTTTAGGTAAGAGAAAATCCAACATCAGCTTAATGATGCTAATGGTGCTGAAAAGACTAGGCATCACAGAGCAGTAATTTCAGGAGACTTCTGAGCTGAGATACGATGATTATCTATCTGCAATCTTACTCCACTTTTATGCAAGGAAAATCAATTTATTTGAATGAACAGTAAGAACATGGACCACAGGTAGAATAAAAAGTATCAAATCTGAGCCACCTTTCTGCAAGGAGAACACATGGGCATGTATAAATACATACAGACATACACACAACACTATACAGAGTGTCCCTGCAGAGAGAAAAAAAATAATGAAATTCAGATGATCCTCTTCTATTTTCTATAAATCTCCTTACCTCGCATGTATTGTAATCTTCAGAATCCAACAGGCTGCAAAGCTTTGGCAAGAGTTCAGGCCAATTCTGTAACTCCCCTTTTGAGGCAATGGTTGTTATCAGAATGCCTAAAAGAAACAGACGAATGAAGAAAATGAGATCTCACATGCTTTCACTTCTTTCATATAATTTTTTCATATTTTTCTCCTCTCAAACACCTAAAAAGCTAAGAAAGTTATGGTTTTGTAAAGGACTGGCATGCATAAAAAGAGAAGTACATTTAATTGCAAATGTTATTTGAAGGGCTTTGAACAGCAAAGGTGGGTTTGGCCTTCCTGCTGCCATGAAGGGCTCAAGAATTAGAAATCAATCACCAAGTAACGTCACTTAAGGAAATTATAAATTATAAAATTTATATATCTGTATAATTTATAATTAATAACGCAGCAAGGCAGCTTTGGCTCTAAATTTACTAAACACTGTACAAATCTGGTGGATACAAAGTATCCACCCCAAGTCACATCTTTTTTTACTATGATAGGAAATCATGAATATGGGAATCTGTCCTTCAATAAACTTACAACCCAGTGATAAATGACATGTTCACAACTTTACTGTGTTTACACAAAACATTAAGGACATAGTCTAAGACCAAGATACCTACTAAGAGTTTAACACTATGGTAGGTCATCCAGTTAGGAGCTGTGAGAGCCAGCAAACAGACAGGTCAGCCCAAAGAATCACTAATTCTGTTTCCAGCACATATAGAAATCCTGGGAAAAACTAATTAGGTGACAAGGACAGAAAAAGCTACTTATAAACTAGGACTGCATTTGTACAAATTCATTTTGCCTCAATGCCAAATGTAATAGCTAGCACAATCCTTTATGCTACTGGCAGTTGACTTCTAGTAAGTATAAACACAGAAGAACTCAACACTACTATGGCTAGTAATCTCCCAAGCAAAAAGTGATGGAAAAAGTTTCCCAAGCTTTTTCCTTGAGCTACTCAAAATATACCTTTTTTTTTGGGAATAAAATGCTAAAATTCTTGTTAAATACAAAAGAATGAAGGACAGCATTACAGACCAAAGGACATCCTGGACAGGATACACAGTAACTAGTAAGTATTTTGCATTACTCCTTTGATGCAATATGGATCTTTCCAAGGTCCTACAACTGGTTTCAGAGGATGAAATGGTCTGGCACGCAGTTCAGACCACACATGTCATTATAAACTTTCTGTACTGATGGTGCTTTGCCTCTGTAACTCCTGAAGCTGATTTCTGAACTCCTTAACTTTTAAAAGCTGAACTTCATAACAAAATTCCCCCTTAAAGAGCAACTGTTAGCTTTCAATCTTCTCCTGCAGTGAAACTCTCCAGTTCCTCCACTACTTTCAAATACTTAAACTATTTTCCTTCCTTGCTTTCAGTCAGGAGCTATACTAAGGTCCTGCCCAGACTGGAATCCCTAGAAAGTTTTTAGAACATTTGCAGACACTTTCTTAAGAGCTGTATTTGTATCCTGGTAGATTTGTGGGTCCTCGGCAAAGGCAGCTTGAATCTATATTTCAAAATTAGCACATGGGCTTTTAAAACCTATACCACTGGTTAACAGCACAGAGAAGATACTCTGTGTTACTCACTTGGGGATTAGAATACAGATAAGCTAAGTAAGGGTAAAATAATGTGCAGATATCATTTGGTCTCAAGTTGCATGCTCACTCTCCTCTGCAAGGTGACTTCTGAAGATGGGATTAACCAGCTTGCCTCCATCTCGGCCAAAAGGCACCTTCTGTCTGATTAGCACTAGAGACCACAATGAGTGAATGCTGCATTAAATTTTCTCTGATGCCATTTTGATGTTCTTGCTCTCAGAATTCCTGAGATACTATTTGCAATTGACTCATTAAATTGATAGTGCTTGAACTGCAAAAACATGTACTCAGCAGAAAGAGCAGCTCTAATCTCCACCTGCCAACTCATGCTAAGAAGGCAGTCTGGGTAGGTAGTTACCTCTTTACACCTCACTAGTACCAAGAATCCAATGGGTATCAGACCAAGGTCAGACAGCTACAAGGATCCAGCAATTCAAACAGAAAGGTGCCAAACACATTGAAAACAGCAACACTTATTCAAGTATGCAGTTCATCAGCTGCTACTGCTCTTCAGAGTTCACATATGGCTAATAATCCCTGCAAAGATCACTTAAAGCTGAACAACAATTAAGCTACTAATCCACAAGCATCTCCTATCAGGAAAAATTAAAGAGTAACTACTTGAAAACAAACAACCCCTAACTCCCTCAAAAAAATACCCCACAGACCATCACCAAACAACCCTAAGATAGCAAACCAAATGGAGCTGGAATACGTTCCTTAGCTAGTTCCATTGTACTCCACTGAGAACTCCTATGAACAAAGAAGTAAACATGACTTCTGCAACCTGAAATTCAAAGACTACCTGCCACTCAAAGACTTATTTCTACTCTCATTAGGAACACTGGTCATTAATAGAATTCATAGTAAAGCAGCTTCACAACTGGCAAGACAGCAGGAAGTTACTCAAAGAAATGAGTAATTTTCTCTAGTCTTTAGTCCATAACCTGAATGCATAGAAAAGGAACCTTAAAGAAAAAGCAAATGATTCCAAATAGTAACTGGTAGATTATTTTATAAGAGGAGTCATCTGAGAGAAGATGAATTTCTTTCTGAACTGACACCCATACCCATTTTCAGTATTCAAATACATATTTTATGTTTTTCTAGTTTTTGAGCAGGCCAGGAAAATTACTACAACATTGGAGAAAATCATATTATCAAACAACAGACAGAAAAGCAACTTTACCTTAAATTAAGTTAAAAAATATACGTATACATATTTTATGAAAGATGTATATCAAGACAAGTTATTTATGAAATCAAAAATTCATATAACAAATAAAACTTCTCACTGGAACTAGATCATCTTTAAGGTCTCTTCTGAGACCATTTAAAGATTTTATGATACTATGAAATTCTGTATGCCACACTTACCTACTGTTTTCTGACAGCTCTTTACATGAATGCCGTATGCACGGTATGATGGATGTGCGTTTGTGTGCATATGGGGTGGGGTCTAGAAAATCAGCTAACAGAAGCATTTCATTGATGCAATCAGAACACTGCAATAGTTCTTAAGTCAGGCCTTTACTGTGTTCCTGTTTTTAGCTATATAAGTTGGCAGCAAGCTCAATTTAGGAAGATTCAAATCTTACATTTCAAGAAATATGAACTGAATTGCTACATCACTTCTAAAATAACAGGAATCTAAAGTATGACATTTTTATAGTCACAATAAAGAAA
The DNA here is from genome assembly GCA_013397555.1 of Urocynchramus pylzowi. Lineage (NCBI taxonomy): Eukaryota > Metazoa > Chordata > Aves > Passeriformes > Fringillidae > Urocynchramus > Urocynchramus pylzowi. The sequence goes on along the minus strand of VZRH01002310.1, from coordinate 1,669,456 downwards.
AATTTCACTGAAACATGGTGAGGTTGTGACAATTATGAGAAACAAAAAATTTTACTAATTTAGTACTCTTTATGTCTCTAGTACAGCTTTCACCCATATCAGAAACATTTTCAGTATGGAGAGGACAGCATTAAGAACAAACTTACCTACAGTAGCTCTAATTAAGGGGGAGGAATCACCAATGTTGTTCAGACATTCACTTTTAATGAAGTCAGTTACCCCATTTGGAAAGTTGTGAAAATGTGCTTTTACGTTATTCTTCAAGATAAGACCACTCAAGGAACGTGTTGGCTCATCTGCAACCGAAAAAGAAAGTAATTACAGTCAATCTTCAATCAGCTCACAGAAATAAAACAGATTTCCATAACAATGCCACAAGATCAAAGCTTAAATATAGATATAAATCTTAATTTTCTTATCTCTTCTTCCAGCTACACCCATCAATTCACCTAGCAAACTTTTCAGGTTCAGAGTTCACAAATTAACCACCAACCATATAAAGTTCAACAAGTGCCGGATTCTGCACTGGGGATGGGGCAACCTTGGATGTGCAGACAGACTGGCGTATGAGATGCTGGAAAGCAATGCCACAGAAAGGGACCTGGAGTCCTGGTTGATGGCAAGTTGAACATGGACAGCAGTGTCCTGGCAGTCACAAGGGCCAGCCGTGTCCTGGGGACATCAGGCACAGCGTGGCCAGCCAGGCAAGGGAGGGGACTGTCCTGCTCTGCTCTGCTCTGGGGTGGCCTCACCTCGAGTGCTGGGGGCAGTTCTGGGTGCCACCATAGCCTAATGCAAGGCTAGAGAGTGGCCAAAGGAGGGCCATGAGGATGGTGAAGGGCCTTGAGGGGGAGCCGTATGAGGAGCAGCTGAGACCACCTGGTCTGTTCAGCCTGGAGGACACTGAGGGGAGACCTCACTGCAGTCTACATCTTCTTCTTGTGAGGGGAAGAGGATGGACAGGCACTGATCTCTTCTCTGTGGTGACAGTGACAGGACCCAAGGGAACGGCCTGAAGTTGTGTCAGGGGAGGTTTAGGTTGGATATTAGGGAAAGGTTCTTCACCCAGAGGGTGTTTGGTCACTGGAACAGGCTCCCCAGGGAAGTGAGTTCAAGAAGCGTTTGGACAATGCTCTTAGGCACATGGTGTGATTGTTGGGGTGTCCTGTCTAGGGCCAGGAGCTGTACTTGGTGATCCTTGTTGGTCCCTTACAACTCAACATATTGTGTGATTCTGTGACACATTATTTCTGTTTATCCAAAATTAGAATATTGCATTACAAACTTTACATTTTAAGAGAAAATTTTGAATAGACATAGAAGCAAGGAGTAGATCTGAAGTCACGTGATACAAAAAACTCTATTAAAGATGTTTGTCAGCCAAAGACATTCAGACATTCTGATTATACTGACAGGCTTGGTGCAATACTGTTACTGTAAGGAACTGGTGATAAACCCAGTTTCACCACAGTAGGAAATGATGTAGAGACTGTGCAATAAAACCTCTACCCTATTCCCACATGAATATAGTGTTCAATTTTTCTATGAACTAAGGGACTTCAATCCCTTTAGAAATGCAAAATGCTGATCTATTAAACTAATAATTAGGGGAAGCAGGAAAAGCAATCTTTAGACAATGTTAAAAGGAAAGCGTTACACAGTATGAGCTAAAAAATAAATGCAACCAGAACTGACCTGAATTGAGTAAGAATTTAGGTTCAAGGCAACAGTCTGAGTTCTATTCACTGAGCTTTCTCTAAGTTACTGGGCCAAGTAGAGGAATGGAAAAAGAATGGTCTAGATTTTTCATTTATAGTGGAATAGATTCATGTTTCATTCTTAACCAATGGCATGAGTAACTTGGTATTACATCTGACATATGCTGAAAGATCTGAATGTTCTATATAGAAAGGGTTAGTTTACAGTATAAACAAATTTAAATTTATTTTACAGCAACCCTAATAGCACTGGAAGTCAATTTTAATCAGCATTTTAGCCACTTGTTGAATTTTCTCTATGAAGTCCTGAATTGGACAAAATAAGGAATTCTTTTGCGCCAAGAATTAGACTACACATGGATCTATTCCAGCCCTTCAGAACTATTATTGATCTAACAGAAATAAGCAAAATAAGAGATACAACTTTCAAATATAAAGTATTTTCAAACTAAAGCTACTGCATCACAACACCAAGACTCTCACAACACTGCAATGTCTGACTGACAGCTGACTGACAGACATTGCACACTTTATACCAGTTAGAAGAGAAACAAAGCTTTCCAGAAGATAGGGGATTCTTTGGCAGATCAGAAATTAATATTTATTTTAATCAACTGATTTTGAGTGTCAAAACCAAAGTGCCTTCATAGACTTTTCAATCTTGTATTTTATGTAAATATTTCAGTTTTAAAGAAGCATTAGTTAGAATGCTCTGGAACTAAAAAGGTATTGATATAGAAACAAACACGTCCTTTAGAATTCAGTAACTTTATAAACCAGGAAGCCATCCAATTAATATTATTATTAATATATATTAATATATATTATATTTGAGACAATTCTACAACTTTACCTACACTATATGATTTAAATACCAACTTCTAAACAACATAAAAAATAAAACTCATTTCACTTGCACAGCACTACATTTGCCAGCACCACTTCCGGGAGAAGGAGAGAAAAAGAGGGTTTATTATTTTAAATAAAAAACTAAAGATTGTATGTGTGGGCAAACTTCTTTCAACCTCACAACTTAGTTGTGAGCCATCACAAGTATTACTATAGTCACTTGGCAAGTCAAATCAATTCTGAGAGTCTCTAAATTAAAAATAAAATCTTCACATCAATTCTTGCACCAATAAAGTATGTTGAACTCTGATTGCTTTACATAACTGTCATCCATTGGTACGCACACACACCTTTAAGAAATTCAGTCATTCATAAATTATTGTGATGATTTAAAATTGTGCCTGAGGAGAAAAGAAGCCAAAGGAATTCTCCTTTAATTTCCATGTTTTAAAACTTTTGCAAACCACAAAAAACCATTATCATCAACAGCCACAGACACCAAATACAATAGTTATTGTAACTCCTTATCATCCAGCACTATCATCTTGGCGTGAAAGAAACCAGTGACAACCAAAGTCTGATTAGAATATAGCAGGCTACTCACTATTAGGATAAACTCTAGAATGGAAATATTAAACACTGCATTATGGAAAAACATTAATTCATTAGAATGCCTGGCTACAGCTACAAAAGGGACAAAGCAACAGCTTCAATTTAACCAAGCAGAGATACACACATTATTAAGTTACTTTTGTCAAAACCAGATAGATTAGTCAACCAGTTTAGATAAAAATAAAGATCACATGCAGGTGAAATTTCAGGACCATTTTTTTTCTTCACAAACTATTCTATGGTATGCAGCAGTATGAAATATCTTTAATACATTCTTTTAGCCAAGAGAACAGAAAAACTATTCTTTATAGAAAGTGATTATTCCATACATCTGCAACAAAGATTCCATGGGATTCATAATGGAAGTGGTATCTCTGACAAATGAAAAAGAAGTAACAAAATGAGAAAAAGAAGAAAAAGTTTTAAAAAAGGCAAAACCAATTATCAAAGGTTTGAGAGGTGACAAGCAGAAATCACAAAGGACTTTGTGCTAAACAAACACCAACCACTTGAGACAGAGAAGCAGCCTAGAATCTGATATCCAAGCATTAAAATAAATAAAGATATAACATTGCATCTTAAAGTCTTAGTTTAAGAAAAAAAATTCAGATATGACTGGACAAGGTTATTTATGGAATCCAGGCTGTTCAACAACTTAACAGCTACACTGTCAGAAGACAGTAATATAGGTCTGGATGGAATTCTTGCTGTAACACCAAAATTACAGGCATATGGCTTAAGAGCTGAGTAAGACACCCCTCAGCCTTTATAGATTTTGTGATTAGTTCTGTCAGCCATATGCTTCTCCCATCAAAAAAGCTCACAGTCTTGTCTCCTTTTGTCTCAGTTAACTTGGAAGCATTGAGTTGACAAGAACATACAGTACAAGAAAAAGAATGAATGTGAAGCAGACCTCTGGCATTTAGTATCATCTTTGGTGCCATATCAGTTCATCAGTTGAAGATTCCTCTCTCACATTGCCTCACTTTAAAATTAAACCACATAACAATTATCATTTGTTTCTCAGTAAATTTTCAATTCTTTTTAAAGATTCTCATACTAGTTCCAAATTTTAGTAACAGACAGAGCAAATGGATGCATAGCCACGAATTATTTTAGGGTTACTGCAGTGCTTTTAAGAACCAAAGTGTGTTCTCAAACATCTCCTGTACCGAGGGTTTGTACGACAAAAGTTGCATATGTGGAAGCATCAAGCTTTTTGTAGCCCACCTGCAAGCCCAGGTAAGCATATGCTTCACCATGCCTTTTAGAATCATAAATGATTTGGGTTGGAAGGTACCTTAAAAAGGTTATCTTATCCAACGTCCTCACCATGGGCAAGAACATCTTCAATTACATCAGGCTGTTCAGAGCCCCATCCAATCTTACTTGGAATGTTTAAAGGGATGAGGCACTCACTACTTTGTGAGCAACCTGTTCCAGTGTTCTACCACACGCACTGTAAAAAAACTTCTTCCGTACATCTAATCTAAACCAGCCTTCTTTCTTAAAATCGTTACACCTTGTCTCATCACAATAAGCCTGGCTTAGAAGTTTGTCCCCGTCTTTCCTATAGCCCTCTTTCAGGTATTGAAAAGCTGCAATAAGATCTCCTCAAAGCCTTATTTTTTCCATGCTGGATCACACCAGCTCTTTCAGCCTTTCCTTATTGTAGAAGTGTCCCAACCCCTTGATGGTCTTTGTGGTCTTCCTCTAGACCTGTTCCATGTCCTTCCTGTGCTGTGCCCCTACTTCCACTGTCTGTGTGTTTCCTTCCTGCCCGTTAGTTTGATGTGCAGGTCAAACATAACTTGCTAGGACTGCTAAAAGAACTGAGCAACTGGGATGAGAACATTTGTCCATTCACAAGAGATATAAAGATTTGTGAGCATGGCTATTATTTTGCTGTTATGTCTTGCTGTTATATCTAATGTTGATATTGGCAACATTAGATGTGAGGGTGAGACATTTTCTAAGGCAGAACTTCCTGTCTGTCAATCTCCATTTTAAGACTGTAAAGTCTTTTTCAGAAATAAGCCGTCATTCTGTGTTTTAACTATCAATATGGATTTACTAGGTACAATATGGATTTACTAGGTACAAAATGTGTATTGACAATGACTAGTGTCACTGTTGCACATGAGAACTTCTGATGTATTGATAAGATTGACTGTTAAGAGATAAAACCAAAAAAATAAGAATACCACCAGAACTGTGTAATATGGGAAGCAGAAAATGAACAATTTCTTTCGTCCTAATATATAAGAATACAGCACAAAAACAGCTTCACAAGCCTCCTAGCAGACAAAAAAATCCTGCTTTTTTTTGGATACTGGACTATGCCTTAAGTGTAACACTTTTGACATAAATGAATATGGTTACTATCACGTCAGGAGTGGAGTGATGGTATTTCAAAACATTCAGTGTATGTCAACACATAAATGACCTTGAAATGTAGTGACTACACTGAAGTTAATCAGTGCTCTCCATTGACTTATGTGAGTCATGGAAAATAATTTAACTCAATTGCCTAAGCTTAGGAATGTCTATAAGAGACAAAATAAAGCTGGAAATGTTCTGCTGATACTGAGTTTTGCACATTTATTGAATAATAAGTTATACGTCTTAAGATGATGGTGTAAATAAAATTGAACTGAGGACAATATGGGAAAAGTATTGAACTGCTTACCAAAAATAAACTTGTTGGTTAGTACATTTGAGTCTATGTGGCTAAGGTTTTGGTAGCAGAGTGGGACCTGCAGAGGTGACTTCTCTGAGAAGTTTCAAGAAGTGTCCCCCAAGTTCAACAGAACAAGTGCCAAATGGCTCCAAGATGGACCTGGCTGCTGGCCAGCAGCATCAGCGATGGTGGGAAAACAGCAGAGGAGGAGGTGGCCACCTCTTCATTCTCAAGACAGGACTTTAGGAAATGGCATGAATCTGAGTTAGGCAAGGTTTAGGCTGGATATCAGGAAAAGGATTTTCACCAATAGGGTGGCTGAGCACTGAAAGAAGCTCCCCAGGGAAGTGGTTACAGCACCAAGCTTGACAGAGTTCAAGAAGCATTTGGGTAACAGTTTCAAACACACAGTGTGATTCTTGGGGTGTCCTTTGCAGGGCTAGCTCGACTCAATGAGCCTGAAAGGTCCATTCCAATTCAGCATATTCTATGATTCTCTAATTTAAGAAAGGAAAAAAATTACTATGCAAGAACAATTGTAGCCAGAGTAGAGAGAAGCATGAGGATATGTGTAAGAGAAACAACCCTGCAGACATTAAGATAACTGAAGGAGAGGCAGGAGATGCAGACCATGGATGTTCATGGTGGAGGGGATATCTATCTGCAGTCAATGCAGGATCTCACACTAGAGCAGATGGATGCCCGAAGGAGGCTGTGACCCTATGGGAAGCCTGCACTGGAGCAGTCTGCTCCTGAAGGACTGCACTCCATGAAAGGGATCCACACTGGAGCAGTTTGGCAAGAACTGCAACCTGTTGAAAGGACAGATTGTGGCGGATTTTCTTCCGTGGGAGGGAACCTCTCACTGGAACACGGGGAAAGTATGAGGAGTGCTCCCTTGAGGAGGAACAAGTGGCAAGAGAGAACATGTGGTGAACTAACAACAGACCCCATTTCCTGTCCCCCTGCATCACTGCGGGAGAGGAGGTAGAGAAAAGTGGGAGTAAAGTTCGGCCCTGGTGGAAGTGAGGTTTTTTTAAGATTTGACTTTATTTGTCATAACCCTAATCTGATTTGATTGGTCATAGAGAAAACTATTTCCCCAAACCTGTGACAGTAACCAGTGAATGATCTCTCCCTGCCCTTATCTCAACCCAGGACTTTTGTTATATTCTCTGTCCCATGTCTAGATGAGAAGGGGAAATATAGAGCAGCTTTGGCAGGGATCTGGCATCCAGCCAGGTCAACCCACTACAATTAGTTTTGGAAGGTTTTGTATTCTACAGACTTGCAAAACAAAAAAAAGGTTAAAGAACGAATCTTCTGGTTTCACTTCTACTTTCAGCTTCTCTATCAATAATCTCCACAACCTGGTTGTCCCAGCACTTTTCCTCTCTCATGTAGTCTCGTGTTGTCTCCTGATTCAGCAGCTAAACCAGTCCCAGAATTCTATCAAGAGCAGAATAATCATTAATAAGAAACTGGGATTTAGCATGATAAGAACATGACTCACTGCAAGGTCCCAAACTATACAACAAATGCAGGACAGTGCTGTAGTTTAAAAACATTTCAAAAGTAATGTCATGTCTCTGGCATTTATTTTTTGAGGGTGAGGAGGAAGATGACAACATGGACTTTTGTGCTTAGTCAAGTGCACAGGAAAAGGAAATTATGACGCTCCAAATAGAACTTGCTTAGACAGCACCTGGCAGTGAATGAATACAGATTTAGAGTCATTAATCTATCTGAAGAAATTGCCTTGTCAGATGAGTAGAGGTTTTGGCACTCTCTGAATATACCAAAGGTGAATCTTTAAAATATGTGATAATCTGTTATTTGAATAGCTGTTGGTACACAAGGATTACGTGAATGAGTAAACTAAGACTGTGTTATCAAAAAGAGTAATTCAGAATTCTATTGGAAACTCAGGGCGACTCCGACAAAGGAGAATGATTGGCATCTGACGCCAAGGCTTCAAAATGCTGAACACTCACTTTATTAAAACTATACTATATTACATTACACTATATTAAAGAAATACCAAAAGAATACTTACACTGTACTATATCATACTTACTTCTACAGAAACCCATGACTGTCTGAGACACCAGGACACAGCTTGGACCTGATAGGCTAATTAACATAACCAACCTTCACCAGAATCCAATTACCAAATTCCTTCAGGTAAACAATCTTCTAACACATTCCACATGTGAAAACAACAGGAGCAGCAAGCAGAGATAAAAATTGCTTTCTCTCTGTGCTCCTCCAGGAAAAAATCCTGAGAGAGAGAATTATAACTCTCTCTGTTCAGAGAACTGAATGCCAGAGAATCCTATTCAAACTGCTGAGTACTGGGAAACACAAAATACAGGATACAACATTGGTGTTGTATAGGGTGCTGCACAGTGGAAAATTTATTAGTTTTCCTTCTGTCTATATCCTATAGGTATAGCTTAACAGAAAGTTGCGTGGCAGCATGCAAGTGTAAATGTTCTAAGGGCAGACTGCTTTGTTTCTCTGATACTCTTACCAGTCAGTAAAGTTTCTTCCCCTAATGAAAGGACTTAATGAAAGGAAAACCACCTCCTTTTTATTTCCTAAGTCCGTACTCAGTCTGCTTCCTTTCTTTTTCTTTTTTCCTTCCCTTTATTCTGGCTGACTTTTCTGAACAATATCATCAGACATTTAATTAGTAATATTAGGTTGCACTCTGGTAAACAGCAGATCATAATTTTGGCACTACTGGAGGTGTTCTTCCTAAGCAGCTGTGTATCTAGCTAAAATAGGAAAATAAAGAGTACAGACCTGCTTTTATTTCAGTACACTTTCATACATTTAATATTTTATTATTGTTATGATTTTAGGACCTTAGATTTTTTTTCTTTTTGCGCATTTTGCTATACAAGAGTTCTTACCAGGAAAGGTAATAGTACCAGTGAAAATGAGACTTATCTGAGACGCTTTGTTGGGTAACCATGCTGCTCTTCTGAGCAATTATAAATCCATCTTTAATCTCTTTAGTTTTCAGTTTCCACCTACGACTTCATCAGTCTTCCTTCTTTATAGGGGAATGAACATGCAGAAAACTGGGAGCTCTTATCATTTTGCAATGTTCAAAGCTCCTGAGACTTACAGCTTGCCAGTCAGAATTTTCTCTGATCAGTAGTAGATCTACTGATTCAGAGAAAAACATCCATCACTTGAAGTTATGTGAATGCTTTTTCCTTGGAGATATCAAACCAAAAATTTGTCCTGTTGATGCTACACTTGCTTGAACTGCCAGCGTATGACACTTTAGATGAAGCAGACAACTGCTGTAGGGCAAAGCTGTTACCAACTCCCTACGCAGTCTGAGTGCAGACTGCAGTCATTGTTACCTGGGATTGAGCTCTTCCTTAGCAAATTTACAGAAGACAAAGCCGAGCAATGCAGCTGAACAGCACACAACAGAAGGGGAAGGGATGCCATCCAGAGGGACCTAGACCATGCTTGAGAAATGAGTCCATGAGAATCTCATGAGGTTCAACAAGTCCAAATGGAGGTGCTGCCCCTAGGTCAGGACAATCCTGGATATGAGTACAGAGTGGATGAAGAAACCAGTGAGAGCAGCCCTGTGCAGGACTAGAGGATGAAAAGCTGGACATAAGCCAACAATGTGTGCTTACAGGCCATAAAGCCAACCGCATCCTGGGCTGCATCTAAAGCAGTGTGGCCAGCAGGGAGAGGGAGAGGATTCTGCCCCTCTACTCTGTGCTGGTGAGACCTCACCTTCAGTGCTGCATCCAGCTCTGTTGTCTCCAGCACAGCAAGGACAATAACCTGATGGAGCAAGTCCAGAGGAGAGCCACAAAGATGATGAGAGGGCTGGAACATCTCTCTTGTGAAGACAGCCTGTGACCTGGGATTGTAAAGTCTGGAGAAAAGAACACTTTGGGAAGACCTCAATTGCTGCCTCTCAGTACTTAAAAGAGGGGAAGTGACTTTTTTCACTGAGAGATAGTGGTGAGACAAGGGAGAAGGTTTTTAAACTAAAACAGGAGATATTTCGATTACATGTTAGGAAGAAATTCTTTACTCAGCAAGTAGTGAGGCACAAGAACAGGCTGCCCAGATAAGCAGTGGATGCCTCATCCCTGAAACTCTTCAGAGGTTAGATACGGCCCTGAGTAATCTGATATAGTGGGTGGCATCCCTACCCATGGCAGGGGAGTTGGAATTAATCTTTACTGTCTCTTTCAACCGAAACCACTCTATCATTCTTTGATGATAATGTAGCTTTGCCATGGAACAGTTGCTCCTGAATGCCCATTGAAAGCAGAAGGCCTGAGCTTCATGGGGATTCTAAAGAGTGCGTGCTATGTTATTACAGAAGGAGAAAAAAGGAGCTTAAAATGTTTTGCAAAAGCAATAGTAATGCTTATCCTATAACTGGTATTAGCATGAAACTGTGGAGTCAAGATGTGCCTTTTCTATGGACAATAAAGATACCCAATTCTGGAGCTGGTAAAACATACTGTGGATATTATTAAAAGTATTTGGATTTTTTACCTCTAGGTTCCGCTCTCTTGTGACATTAAAGGAAAGATGTCTTAACTTGTACATGAATAGCTATAATGGGCACTCCTTTACTAAAACAGATTTGGCTTTATAAAAATGGTTGGCTATCCAATTACATCTGGCACTGCAAGGTAACATATATGCTGAAAAGCTTTATCATCCCAATGCCTCGCAGTAAGTATGCTTTCTGAAAATCTAGAAAGAGATGGTTATGTTGCTTTCTAGGAGCCTAAATCAGACACCAGCATACAGCCATCCAAATAGGAGGCACCTCTGAACTGCAATGAAGCAAATACTTCTTGGTGAACAGAATCCCTTTAGAAACACCAGCAACACTTTTACTTTCTGTAGGAAAACACCCCATAAGAATGCTTTATACTGGCATTTTAAGTACACTTAGGTTTGATGTGAAAAAACAACTAAACATCAGTGAGTATGAGAGCTTGCTTTTTAAAACAGCATAAAAAGAAATACTCATTGCAGCTTGTAAAGAAACATTAAGGAAAAGCTTCAAACAGCTGATTAAATACCTCCATCTTACACTTAAAAATTTATTTTAAGGCCAAAACAGATCTTATCTAGGACTACTTGAACTTCAGACAATGACATAACAATTCTTTCCTTGTATGGTCTTCAGGAACAAGGAAAGAAATAACAATGGAGATTTCATATTTTTGATTATGGATGTTCAAAATAAGGAGCTCCAGGAAAGCATTGAATCACATAGCATACCCACAATCAAATTCAGTTTCTTTCAAAACTCTAAATAAATAATCTGTTAGGAGAAGACTTTACTTAAACCTGCACTACAAAATCCCTAAAGAAGCACGGGAAGGAATAATTAGTGAGCACATTGGGGAAAGCCATTGAATTTTTACTAACCTTACAAAATTAATTATCTGATAACACATACACGAAGTAAGACTGCCAATGACAGTGAACTGGGATGAGCTGCTGACTTCTTCAAAGGCAGAAAGACCCTGCAGAGACCTCAATAAACTGGAGGGCTGAACAATCACCAACTTTATGAAGTTCTAACAAGTGCCGGATTCTGCACTGGGGATGGGGCAACCTTGGATGTGCAGACAGACTGGGGTATGAGATGCTGGAAAGCAATGCCACAGAAAGGGACCTGGAGTCCTGGTTGATGGCAAGTTGAACATGGACAGCAGTGTCCTGGCAGTCACAAGGGCCAGCTGTGTCCTGGGGACATCAGGCACAGCGTGGCCAGCCAGGCAAGGGAGGGGACTGTCCTGCTCTGCTCTGCTCTGGGGTGGCCTCACCTCGAGTGCTGGGGGCAGTTCTGGGTGCCACCATAGCCTAATGCAAGGCTAGAGAGTGGCCAAAGGAGGGCCATGAGGATGGTGAAGGGCCTTGAGGGGGAGCTGTATGAGGAGCAGCTGAGACCACCTGGTCTGTTCAGCCTGGAGGACACTGAGGGGAGACCTCACTGCAGTCTACATCTTCTTCTTGTGAGGGGAAGAGGATGGACAGGCACTGATCTCTTCTCTGTGGTGACAGTGACAGGATCCAAGGGAACGGCCTGAAGTTGTGTCAGGGGAGGCTTAGGTTGGATATTAGGGAAAGGTTCTTCACCCAGAGGGTGGCTGGGCACTGGAACAGGCTCCCCAGAGAAGTTGTCACAGCACTGAGCTTGACAGAGTTCAAGAAGCATTTGGACAATGCTCTTAGGCACATGGTGTGACTTTTGGGGGTGTTCTGTGCAGAGCCAGGAGTTGGACTCGTGACTTTGTGAATGAGTTCCTTCACACTCAGGATATTCTATGATTCTACACTTTCCCTTAAGATATTTAGGCAACTCAACTATTAGATTTATGCACTCATTAATAAAAGTTAGTCTTTTTGTAATTCTTCATGTATCTGAACTTCAGAGAAGAAAATGCTTTGCTGTTAAGTAGGACACTATGTAGGGTATGCAGCATTTTAAACTATATATATATATATATATATATATAAAGGCAGATTAATCTGACTTGATTTCTGAATGGTAATGCAATCAGTTTCACTGCTTGACAATTATTTTTGTATATTTAATAGTGATATGTTGGGTGACTGTAGTGGGGGGAAGTGGTAGGGGAGGGGATTTTCTGTTTTAATTTAACAATTAAAACTCCTGAATTACTTTTCTGGATTAATCCTTCTCATCAAAGATATCTTCTTGAAATGGTAACTGGCAAATTGACACGTAATCCCACATCATGGTCTTTTTCTTGCTCAGCTTCAATTATCTTTCAACACTGACATGCCAAGAAAGATCCTAATGGAATAGATTCATGAGAACTGTTTTCTGGAACAAGTTTAAATTTCAAGACACATCAGAAAACATTCACATCAAACCCACATGACCATTTTAGATTTCAGTAATATCTGATAAAAAGCTGTTTTGTATTACATGTGCAAAACTAGATTATTATTGTCATGATTACCAGAACATAAATTACTATCTGTGAAAAGCTCAGTTGAAACAAAAACTTGGGAGGGAGAGGGAGGCGAGAGAATAGGGTGGGGACAGGACCTGTCTCCATGGTAATGTTCCAGATCAAAGTAAAGTACTCTGAAATACTAGATCATCACAAGAACAAGACCAAGAACTGCAGAGACCATGTTCTTCTATCTTCAACTGGTTTATAAAAATCCAAAGTATTTTGGAAATAAGCTCAAAAGACCATCCTTAAAGTCTGTGACAAAAACAGTACTAACACAGTGTTCTCAGTTTCAGCTCATTCACCTTCAGAGTAAAAGATCATTTTAAGGACTCTGATCCTTGACTGCAATAGCCTTACACCACTGACTGTGACCAATCAATCCATGCAGATAACACTCTGGGGAGAATAAATAGTAGAGTTCCCATGTTTGGATGGGGTGAAAAGTCAGTCACTAAACCACCTTCACAAGATCACAGTTGTGCAACTGCAACAGAATAGACAACTGCAGTTATACAAGCCAGCATAAAGTATCAGGACCATGATGCACTTCTCTTTATACTTTCCCATTAGTGCAAGTACCTGCTGAGAGCCCAGCAGACAAGGGGGGAGGGAGGCGAACGCAGAACTTTACAGAAATAATGCAAAACTAACCATGTCCCATTAAATAACAATGGACATCATCTTTTGATAGTTTAGTGCAAGCCATATCCATCTCCCATTCACAAAGTTCAGGATGCTGTCTGAAATAAAGTGTGGTGTAATTCTGGACTGCAAGTAAGCAGAAAACACCAGGAAATTGACGTAGTTGTCCTACAACAGGACAATGCAAATTAAGAAGGGTGCTATTTCTGCTTTAGAAATATTTTCTATTTTAGAAGGGTCTATTTTAGAGCATAAAGAGAAAGAAATATGTTACAAACATTGATTTACAAAAGGCATGAACAAAGCGAGTTTTCATACAAGCAACTTTGGAAATTTCATCATTGCAGTCAACAAGGTCTGAAACAAACTCAGTACTTCTGCCTGCAGTATGAATTGTCCATATTATGACATCTAGAGGTTCTGACCTGCCGCAGGCTTCACATATCTTGGAGAACTGCATCAACACACCTTAGGCAGACACTACAACAGGCCTCAGCAAGACAGTAGAGAGGCTGAAATTAGGAAAATACATTCTCATACTTTCCTTCAAAGAAACATACCTGGACTAGGGATGCAATAATGCCAACAAGGAAAGCAGGATATAGATGCATGACTTAAAACAAAGAAGGGAAGCTGCAGTTAAGTGAAAAAAGCAACAAGCAGAACTGATGATTCCATGTAGCACTGAACTGTTTCAGTCAAGCACACAAAAACCAGAAAATTACCTGAGAAGCAGAAGCAACACGCACACAACGCTCCAGAAAACAAATTATTAACAGAATACAGAAGACTAGATGATTCTGAGCTCACCTCAGGGGACACTGGAAGAACAAAACCACAAACCCAACACTAAGGATAGGGCAGTGTCACTACATTATCTGTGAGGTTTTTTACATTCCAGTCCAAGAAGGAACAACTACACTAACACTGCCTACACGTAATACTTTCATTTACAGATAAATTAGCAAAACAACTATTTTTTCATTCAGACTACCTTTCAGTTAATCTGGAATCCATCTTGCTGACCTAAGAAAGATCTCTAAGCACAATACTTCGTGGGAAATACACTCTAGAGACCTGTACCTTAAATTTTAATGGCTTGGGATCTTATTTTATTTCATCAGCCTGCCTATTGTCTAACTGAATACTGTTTCCTTAATAAGTTTTATATTGTGATATTTTTAACACTGGGGTTTATTCAGATTCCCAACTCTATCTTTAGAAATTTACATTAATTTTAAAATAATCAAAACAAACAAATAAACCCTCAACAAAAACTAAAAAGCCCCAAACAAACAAGAAACCAAACAAAACCCCCACAAACAAACAAAACCAAAACAAACAAGAAAAAAACCTATCGACCAAACCCAAAAAACTAAGAAGAAAGAAATGAAGTACTTAAATCTTGGGCTACATGCTGTAGCAGCAAAGTAGGCCATATATTTCCACTGATGAAATGGCAGCAGGGCATTCCTGATTCCAGGAAGACCCAAGCTTAACAAGCTTTGACAGGGCCCAGAAAAATTTAAAAACAAAACCAAGAAAACCCCTACCTACATGTAGGATTATCACAATAGATCTTAAACCAGTAAGTCACAAGCATTCAGAAACAGAATCCTGATGGAACTAAGACTAGAGGAAAAGAAGGTAACAGTTTTTTCAACTTAATAGTAACAGTGCTAAAATAAAGCAAATTTCCTACACAAAAGGTTTACCTTAGTATCTTAAAGGCAGGGCTCAGTGAAAGCCAGTTTTGTAAATGAAGGTTTGTAGAAGTTTTCTTGCAAAGTTAATTGTCTACAGAGGTGTAAGACTCAGATCAAAGACAAATAGGTGCAATCTTCACTGCAGTAGAATGATACTATTTAACACACACTTCAACTAACCAAATGACAGAATTCCCACATTCAAGAGATGTCACCTAAATGTATCCTTAAGCACCATTTTCTCAGCAGAAGTTTCAACAGTAGCAAAAACTGAATGAAAGCTCAGTTCCATCTGCTACCAAGCCAAGATCTTTTCCTCGTGGTCTATGAAAACACCTTAATTTTTATTGAATAAGCTGTCAAATATGTTATAAGCCTATTTTAATTGCTCCTTCTGCTGGAACAGTATGGACACAATAAAAACATGAACTTCTAACAGTATGAGTATCCATGCTTTGGTCTGTGGCAGGGCTGTAGAGACAGACAGCCAACAGAAACCACTTCAGGAGGGAAGAAACCAGAATGCTTTCTCAGTTGTACTGAAGTCTGCTGGGATGAGTCCACCCAAGTATTGTAGCTGCTGACCAGCAGTTCTAACAGTCTCATTACCTTACCTGAGCATGAGGAAGGTGAAGAGCTGTTGGTTGGATTCAAAGTAAATCCAATCAACAGTCTCCTGCCATTCTTCATTAGTCCTACCTAAGTAAGGTGACAGAATTCAAATATTTAGAATTTGGCAAGCACTATGAAAAATACCGACACCAGACTTGGTAACGATTACTTCAAATTTTGCAAATTTCCAGAAATAGAAACACAAAGGTAAAAAATAGTTGCTTTGGAAAAAAGGTTATGACCCTAAAAATGTGATGATGCAGGACAAGAGCATCATGAAAGTAATAGATCTTCTTCAACAGTCTCACAACAGACCTGATGTATTTGTGAGAGATATTAGTACAATCTGATCCAAAACACTGCTCCCTGGAAGTTAACTTGCTACTTCTTCCCGGTTTGCTTGGCCCCTCAACCTGCCACAACCTGCTGTTTTCCCCTCAGATAAAACAGCTTTACACAACCATTTTGTAACAGCTAGCATCTCCTACTCTTTATCCAATTCTACAGAGGTTGATGTGATTAAACATAAGGAAAGGAAAAGACGACTACCAAATAACCAAAATAGTTCTCTTAGGAAGGTAAATCTTGACATACCACTAAACACCAAACATCTGTGACAATCTAGAATCTCAGGCTCAAATGGTGAATGAAGAACGCGAAATCAGGAAGCTGTGTAAGTGTCAGAAAACAAATTCGTGGACAAAAAAAAAAGTGAAACAATCTTCTTGCCACAGCCTTTGTACAGATTCCATATTCCACTACTGGAACTGCTTTGCTTTAAATTTTTCTGGTAATGGTATAAAGGACATGGTATCTACATTGGCACCTTATTCAAAGATTTAGTATCTTGGCTGACTCAAGTCTTGAAAATGCTCTCAGATTTAAGAGACTTTACAGATTATTAGGTGACTTCTTACACAGAACACACAAAAGCATTTAGATATACTCTAGCCTTCAAATAGGAAAATATACTTTCATACTCCTCTCTGTTTCCCTCCTCCTGAAGCAAGCTGATACAACCAAAACAGTACTTAAAACGTAGACAAACGTTCTTGACAATTTTTTGAACACTGCAGGGCCACACATAAGTAAAATCTAATTCAAAAAGAAAAAGCAAGCATTCACAAACAAAGACGTGAAACATCAAATGGCAGAAAAAGCACTAGTAGCAGAACGCTAAAGGAAAAAAATCTAGAACACTACCTGAATAACCAAACATAATTGCAAACATATGTAAAGAAACAGATGTGCTGAAGCAGATCTTGAAACAAATTTTCCTTTCTCTATCAATGACACCTCAAAACAATAGCCATAGTCCACTGAGAAGCCAATCTTTCACACACGCTGATTACAAAGTAATTAGCTGAATCTACCAACTGGTAAAGGCTATACACAATGACATATACAGTCTGTATTGTAATGTCCCTAACAATAAAACAATATGATTGATTTCTAACTGTATTTTACTACAATAAAATCTTCAGAATGATGATTATGACAGACATCTTTGGACAACTCTAAATATGTAGTCTTCAAAGTATTTAGCAGTCTCATTACTACAGAGACCATTATCATAGTTGAACTTGGCAATATGTTTTAGAATGCATATAGTCCTGATTTTTCACAGTTATTCCACAACTTTACTGCAGTCCAATAGAGGTCTGATGCTCTAACATTCTCAGAAGATTTCACAGGCCATTTAGAATGGATTCCATTCTAAGGCTGATACTGCAAGCACCAATAAGTTATCAGATTTTTTTCCCCACAAAGACCACTGAGTGCATAAGTGAATTCTACATGACTACGGACAGCTCAACCAACCAGCAAACTGACTAGAGCCAGCTTTTTATTTCTTTGAAACAAAATAATACATTTCTTTTTAAAGGCTAAAAAAAGTAAAATAGAAGTCACTATCTCAAGAACTTACCTTCAGACTTCAATTTTGTAAGAACAAAAATCAGGTAGTTGTTGAAATCTGGATACTGATTGAGTTGTTCTAGTTTCTGAAGAGAAAAACTGTTAAGGAAAGGTGAATCTTACATACAACATTTATAGTTTTCTAAATTAATTAATATAACGAAGATTGTTATATTCGTTATGTACTGCTACATCACTTCAATCAGCTGTGACTATAAGCTCATGACATACAGAGCATGAACAACCTAAAAACAATTTCTGTAATTGTCTTACTAAAGCAATAACTTTTAGTTACGGGGAAGTCTAAAAAATAATCCACAGATGGACACAAAAATTAACAGATCCTTAAAAATATCTCTAAAGCTGTATCACCGGAATAGGCAGCTGAACATCACCAACAACTGTGTAGTCAAACGGATCAAAAAGTGTAACAGAAAGGAGAAGAAAGAACAGAAAGAGCAGTATTTAACAGAAACTTAATGAGAAAACACTTAATTGGTCTAAGAAATGAAGACTAGTTCTTAGACCAATTTTCTTAACAACTTCTTCACCCACTTAACTTTTCCTTTCTCATTCCATGAAACATAATAAATTAACATGAAAAATATCTGAAACCATACTAATTTATAACTTTACTAACAAAGGGTTTCAGCTAAACTATACTTCCCACTTCATTGTATTTGACACCTAAACACCCAAGTGTGCTAAAACAACATCATAAAGAAACACACAGCTTTTTTGATTTTTCTACTAAGAATTATGGACTATGTACTTTAAATTTGAAACCATTAATCACAATCCTGCTTAGACATGCTATTAAACAGCACCCTAGAACACAACAGACATCACAATTCCTTTTGTATATGTGTGGAACCTTTATGCACACACAAAACCTTTTACCTCTAACCTTTACCAGCCAACATCGACACAGCAGGGAGTTTTCACTATCACTTAAAAAGAATTTCAAGCATCAGTTGAAAGGACTTTTGTTCAGTTAAGTTCTATACATCATGAAGACAGACAGCATCACTTATACTGCCCATCCTGCATATATAATGCTATAGCTCAATAAACTAACAAGATGTAATTAAATTATTTGAAACAAAGCTTTAAAGTGTAATTTTACACTAAAGCTACATTATAAACACTGTTCCTATAAATACATTCATATGTTAAATACTAAAGAGCATCGGCTTAAGCTTGGGGCATTATCAGAAGGCTACTTCTTTAGACTCTTCTGTTTAAGATTTTTCAAAGAAAGCAATCATATTTTAAAAATTTAGAACACAGCTGAAAGAACAAGAAGACCAAAACACAACTGCCCTTCATCTTTCAGGCAGGAGCAGAAGCCTTCCTGAAATTTAGTGCATTTGCTACAAAACCCAAGAAGTGGAGGACATTTGGCTTAAAGCTAAACTCTTAGCGTAAGTGTATACAGACACACATATGTTCTTACCTACTTAAATAAATTCTGTTGCCTTCTGTGGAGACCTTCAAGAAAATACCTTAAATAATAAGAGATCCAGATAGCAAACTCCTCACAGAATTTCAGCACTTCTATAAATTCCATAGCACTTATGGCTAGCTCAAGGAGCAGGAAACAATAGATGAGGCCTCTATTTTGTAAGGCCTATGCTTCTATCAGTCTTAATTTAAAGTTTTGCTTTCTCAGTCCTTACTCCTTAAAATCTTGCTATTCATTACTTCTACAATGAAGAGTGACGGCGGGGGGGAG
>VZRH01002310.1:1630592-1647394 GCA_013397555.1 Urocynchramus pylzowi | reverse complement strand
TTGTGCCCCCACGCACCCCAGCAGCCGCCGGATAGACGTAGGACACCGACCTGCTCCCGCTGCCTCCGCGCTGAGCAGAGACTGAGTCACGACGAATTTGTGATCCGGCCCGAAGAGCCGCCTCGCGTCCTGCTGGGTCCTAGCGCCGGGCACGGCTCCGCCCGCCCGGGCCGCCTCGGGGCCGCCGGCGCCGCCGTCCGCCTTTCCCCGGTGCGTCCCACACTGCCAGGAGCCTGCGGGCGACAGAACGCGAGCACCTCAATCCTGAACGACAGGAAACGGGGAGCCCACGCCGCCCACCCGAGAACAGACAGAAACCTCCAGCGAAAGCGACAGGCGAGGAGCGAAGGGGCGCCCCGGACCCGGCCCAGCCCCCTGGGATAGCGCCCGGCAGCGAGTGCGAGGCTCCCGCCTTCCCACGGAAGAGAAGTGCGGGCGCGAAACCAGACCCCGGGGGCAGGAACGTGGTACCTGCTGCACTTCTACGTCATGTGGCTGAGTGCTGAGCAGATCTCAGAAGTTCCCAATTCCACGTGTAAAGAGGGAACAGACGAAGTACGCATGGAAGTAAGGGGAGACTGGGGCGTGCAAACACCAAAGAAACTGCTTTGAATACCTACTGTATCTTAAATTTAGCCCCAAAATATATCACGGGAGATCTCGGGTTAAAATTGATAATTTAGATACATATGTATATATGTATGCATTACACACACACACACACACACACACATATATATATGTATGTGTATATATATATATATATATATAGTAATTTTTATGTATTAACAGAAGAATACAAGCTGTTTAAAACTGGTCTAAAATGTGAAAGTGAGAGCCAGTAATTCACTGGTTTTTATAATCTTACTTTTAGTCACTGTGTAAGCACCTCACTTGACATGAAAACTAGTTTCTGCTGCTTCTGCTGCAGTACAGAACTTAGTGGAAACATTGCAATTTCAGCCGTAACAACTGCTCAGAGGCACTGAGGACAGGGAACAATGCTGATTCCTAAGGGTGCATCCCAAATAATTTGCTGTGTGGCTCTTTGTCTCACCTCCCCAACACTGACTGTCCAGTCCAAGGTGATAAGAAGTGTCCTTAGCTAATTTTTCTTCTATTACTATGTGATGCTATTCTTGAAGGAGACAAAATCAGTATTACAACTACCGCTGTAGTTATCACAGGACTTTTTGGGAGACTACAAAAGCTGAGCACCTCTTAAGAGTTTGCAGCACCTAAACAAGATGAAGGTAGTAAGGTAGGTACATAAAGACATGTCACTACTTAGTGACATGAATAGGCACAAGATTTACATGAGATTTTTCTGATCAGGGTTAATCTCCAGCATAGGAACAGAATCTCCATCTCTCCCTCCAGTATAGGAACATGTCAAAAGAAAAGGATTTTGATCCAGAACCATTAAAACTGCTGTTAATGGCTCCCTGTATGGGCAGGAGGGATCTTTCTGGAATGCATGCATAGCTGGAACAGATGAAAGCTGAAGTCCAACAAATCAGGGAAGAGCTAATGTGGGCCTCATTCACCTAACTGTGCCTTAAACAATAAGGTTGTAGGAACTTGACTTTTCTTTGAGACTTCTATCCCACATCTGTCAAGTTTGTTTGAACTTGATTAGAGCTTCAAAAGTTACCATTCAGAAATTTTGACACAAGGATTATATCTGTCTAATATTATCTGGAAACCAAGTGTGCTAAAGGAGAACAACATTGAAGATGGGAAACAAGGGAAAGAAAGGAAGACTGAGAGACAGAACAGGAAAGAGCAGGTAGAGAAGCATAGCATGGATCCATAACTAAGAAGAATGTAAGTTTCCTCCCAAGAATGTAACTAGAATTCAATCCTGGTAAGAATTTTCAATTCTGCAGTGGAAAGGTCAGAAAAAAAGCCTACAAATTGAAGTATGGATGGGAGCCTCTACAGAAGACCTCTAGTGGAGATGTCTAAGTGCTTTACATGATCATCCTCCAAGACAGGTAAGAATAATCTATGAGACATTATCAAGATGAGAAGATATTCTCCTTCAGCTTCTATATATGAAACCTGAGGAGGAATCTATCTCTAGTCCTCCAAATTATGTATGGAAGCAGAAGTCAAAATGATTTGACTGAGACAAGGAAAAAACCTTCATGTTGAAAGCATTACAGGAAAAAAAACAAAAAAAGAGAAAATGGTTTATTTCTGTATTGCATTCATATATCTGTATGCTATGCCTTTTTTGTTTTCTACTACCTGTTTTCCCCAAGCAAGGATCTTCTTGTATAGAAAGGAAATCAGAATCAATGTTAAACAAAGTACCCAAGGCATGAATGCTACCCTCCAAAACACAGCCTGGTTCATCCCACTTGATCAGCAAAATGCAGCAGAACTAAATTTGACACACTTCATCTATATAATTTAAGATTACAGAAGTTCTCTGAAGAGAGAAGCCTTACAAATGCTGAGGAATATCTGATTTCTCTGTTATCCAGACTGCAGATCTCATGTACTAGCCATAATCCACTGTCATCACAATTTCTAATATTGAAAACAAACAAACAAAACAGTTACATGCCCAAACACCTATATCTTTTAAGATATTCCTCTCTTCACAGACCTTGCAATTTTCTACTTAAGTGTCCACTTAAAAAAGCCTATAAAATTTTTTTTCTTCTGTTTTCTTGACCTCTTCCATTTCTCTCCCAGAATTCCTCATTAAGGCTGAAATGACACATAACTGGCATACAAGGAAACAAAAGAAATTACTACAATATGTATTGCTGCTAAATGATTCAAAATCCAGTTTTTTTAAAGTAGTAGCTGTGAATGTATGAGACAGGCTTTGATTCTTGCTTCTTCCCAAGGTGATTAACCCAACTTTTTTTCTGCAAAGTGTCCTTACCATCATATTAGAGTGCATTTGGTGCTAGGTCTTTTAATCTCTCCTGTTGCTTTTCATTATGTTATAAACAGATACTAACAGGAACTTGGATTAGAATCTGGTTTCTGATCAGCAACATGTATTAATTGACCCTCAAAACACATACAAACAGAACAAATGGGAGATTCATAATAGAATACCCACCCCATCCTTCCATAGTCTCAGTGCACTTACAAAAGAAAGAGGAAACTGGTGCAAATCCCTCCCAACAATCAACCAGAAAAGAGAATGAGATCTGCACTGCTAGGAAGATGTCCCATCCCTCAAATGCCATAGACTCCAAGCTGTACATTTAAAAGTTACGACTTTTCACTGCCAGTGGTTTTGAAACTAGTTTCAAGTAATTATTTTCTAGTAAAAATTAATTCTCAAAGTAGTCCTAATTTCAGAACTGTTAGACAGTTTCAGCCACTTAACCCTTTAGAAAGATTTTCCCATTCTTTAGTTTTATTCCATTGGTAATATTGGAATTTTTTTTACATTTTGAGAGAAGTCTAATAGCATTCTTCTTGCCATAAAATTCAGTCACTCTAAGCCAAAGTATTGGTGTTTAATAATGGTAATCAATCATTCAATCAATTGCTAAAATCCAGCCTTTTGAATTTCCACACAAACTGCTTACAGTGTTTTTCTGCAAAGAATTGTATGCACAGAGGAAATAACACATATTCCATGATAGCTTTCTATGTAAACCCTCTTATGTCAAGCTAAGAGTGATGTAGATTAAAAAAAGCAGAAAAAACCCTCTCATAACACAGAATAAATATGTTTATGTGAAGGAGCTCATGCAGAATAGCTACTGCTATACTATTTTGCAATGCTTTGTGCCTGGAGACATGCCCTAAGCTTTCACTTCAAAAGAATACTGGTAGTCCTCACATCCAACATATCAAATAAGCATCCATTCTAAAACATTTGATGCAGTTTGAGTTCAGCTATATGATAGAAGACTAACATTTATTACACAATTAATTTGAATAGTCTTAGAAAGAAGACAATTTGACCCTGTGAAGCACCAGAGAGGTTACAAAGGAGATGCTATGAAGACAGTTTGAAAGGATTTTGTGTTCCTGACTGAAATGTCTATGAAATTAATTTTCTACTTTTCCAGGGCTGATTGGTTATGATATAGGGATTGTTTTAAATAGAAACAAACTTTAGAAAAATATTTTTAAGATGAAGTCTCAACATTACTTTAATTTGTGTTGAGTTGTATAAAAATCAGAGATAGAAGAGGTTGGAGGCTTACTGTTTTCTAATGCAACACTAACCAATTCCTCTACTGCAAGTGTAATTCTGTTGAAGGTAGAACTTTGTGGTTAAGCCTGGCACAAAGGATATTAACTTGCCAAATGGAGTAGAATGTCTTCCTGGTAACTAAGGTTGCAAAAAACCCTCATTTTTTAGAACTCTTCAATGTCACACTGGATGACAAAAGACCAAGAGGAAAACCACCTAGCAGAAGATATACTGAATTCAACATGATGTATCATATAATCATAAGCCTTGGTCTAAAGAAAAAAGTTTTGTGAAATGTACCAAACTAAGAATGTGCTTCATTGTTAGGGTTAAGACTATCTTTAAAAATAACGTTTTTCTTATCTATAGACAGAATTTCTTCTACCTCTGAGGAGCAATCTGACAACATTCAAGGCAGCAAATATATGGGCTTTGAGGTAATATAACTTCAGGTTTTTGTACTGTTAACTCACCTTTGTTTCCTACTGTTATTCATTCTCTCTGGTCACTAGGTCTAGGAGCAGAATAAGCTGAAGAAACTGAGAGAAAGCTTTCTACCCTCCTGAGACAATTCTAGCTAGAGTTCATTTTGTCTTATGTTGTGTGTGAAACTAGAAATTGTGTATGTATACAAATGTTCCCATAGTACAACACCTTGTAATGAAGCTGAACTCAAATTTCCTGAAGCACTGGCATTTCAATATTCGAGGTAAATAATTCTGTGATGTGATTTGCTGTCTGTAGAACACTATCAATTTGATGATAGACTTTTTCTGAGGGTATCTACAGTTACAATAACATATCTGCTTATGAAATCTGTTACACTGTTGCGGTATGAAAGGGAGAGCAGTTATGGCTCATCATTGTTGCAGTCACGGTCCATGATTTCACAGCTTCTTTTCTCAAAGGTGAGGAGCAGTATTTCTTTTTGCAGATAATGTCTGTAAAAGCCTGCACTGTGGAATCCCATTGAACAGATGAAATAGTACTCAGGAAAACTGACAGCGTGCAATTCCACTCTACTGACAGAAGTACATTCCCTCTTTATTTAATGAATACCCTTGCTTCTCATGCATCAAATGAGCATAGAGGAAAGAGCACAGCAATACAGTTTCCATATGTATGAAGGTACAAAACCAGCACACCATTGCAGATAAAATGGATGACCAGCCTCAGCATGCACTAATATTTCTTGTTTTGTAGAACAATTAAGACTTAATTCAAATTAGGATAACAAACACCAATATATAACACAGGCTTATTACAGGCCAGAACTGAAACCCAAATTTCTTGCTGTTCATGAGTTCAATTAGACACACAACATTTTCAGCTACAGGGACAAAAACCTGCCAAGCTTTCACCAACTACATCATCACAAGTATTTTGATTTTGAATTCTGCTTTGACAGGATGAAACACCATTCTTATCATTAATGAAATGTCCAGCTGAATGAAATAGTAGACAGTGCAAAACTGCAAAGATCTCTAGGCTTAAAATGCCTTTAATCAACTAATCTAGACAAGGACGCACCATCTCTTCAAATGTACCAGTATGAGAGGACAAGAGGAAATGACCTTGAGACAGGTGAGATTGTGATATTAGAAATTTTTACTGTTAAGGTGGTCAAGCATTGTAACAGGTAGCCCAAGGAGGTGGTGGAGTTTCCATGCCTGGAGGTGTTCAACAGGCATCTGGACCTGGCCCTCGGTGATGCAGTTTAGTGGTTTAGGGGTGACAGTGTTTGTGCTGGATGGATGGTTGGACTGGATGATCTTTTAGGTCCCTTCCAATCTTGGTGATTTCTATGATTCTATGATCATTTCTTTTCCACAGAGATACCAAGTGGAAAAATAGTTTGTGGCTAATGATTTGCCCCACTGTAAGCACACATGTTGGATATTAAAATGGCAATACATGCTTTTAATGCTGGCAGTCAGAAAACAATCTAAAACTCAATGGAGAGGTGTTTGAGAAAAACATCACCTCATGAATTTGTGACAAAAATACCAGATGAATCAGCTGAAATCTTAAACGTTAAAGGGAGTAAGTGGGGTACAAAGGATGAAAGGCATCATTCTTGAGAGTCCAGTCTTATTTAAACCTCTGCTGTCAAATTTTATGTCTGAAATCCAGCATGTGCTTTTTGTCTGCTTAAAATTCATTAAAGCATTATTAGTGTCAAGTGCATATGAACCCTATTCTATTCCGTACTTGAAGTATAAAGTAAGATTTCTTTCTCTGAGCTGCAGGAGGCAAAGCAACTGGTATCTGCTGGAGGATTTTTGCTGAACTTCAGTTTTTCTGATTGGTAATTCAGGCTTCCCCAAGATGCAGATAAAAAACAAAATGATACACAGCTTTTGAACCTGTTCCTTGTGATAAATCAGAATACAGACTTTTGAAAACATCTGAGGAAAGTAGCAGATTTAACTTAAAAATGAAGTTACAGCTGAAAAAAAACCCCATATAAATGGAAGGGTATAAGGCTATGAAAAAAAGAGATGCAGTCCCTGAAATTCTAGCATTTACTTTCAGTTATACATTCATTCTTATCAACTAACAGATTAATAAAAAATAAAGACACTAGCAGATGCATGATTCCTGTTTTGACTTACTGCATGGTTGAGAAGGTGGTCCCTGCAAATCTTGGAAGGAAAGTCATACAGTGAGAGACTCCATGGTGCCTGTTCCTCTCTCAGACTCAGGAACACTCATGGTGCCTGTTCCTCTCTGGCTCAGACAGACATGGCCTGTGTGTAAGCCCCTAGTGGCATAGGCACATCATAAACATCTGTTGCTCTTCTTTTACAATAATAATGTTTGCAGACAAAATCATCCCTGCTACTAAATACAGCAAATGTAAAGGAGATTACACCTCTTAATGGGACAGTGTCAAATTTGGGGAAGTTCTTGGCCCTGAAAAGAATGTTTATTTAAAATTAAATTATTCAGCATTATTAAAAAAACTTAATCTAAGTAAATGGTGATCTGTTTTTAAGCTAATGTGGAAAAAATCTGCACCATGATGAACCAAAATACATCATAGTTCTCCAACTGTTGTCAATATGTAGGTGCTTATAAACCAACCAAGTTTTGTGCAAAATATATATAAAGTACTGATATATCCCCCAGGAAACAGTTCACTAATTTAAATTCCTTTTTGTACAACACTATCTTAACAATCATAAAAAATAATAATCCATTAGATGGTAAAAATTAGGAATCTCACTAAATAAGAAAGAATTTGTAAAGGTGCTGAAGACCTTTTGCTAGTAGAAAGAAGTAACAAATACAAGTCAATGGCATATGTATTTGTAAGTATGTTTTGATACATAAATGTCATAAAAATGATCTATTGTGGAAAAAAAAGAGCTAAATTAAAACCAAATGCAAAAAATTAAATCTTTTGGCCTTCCAATTTAAATTATTAAAATTAGTTATTTTACACTGTTTAAATCATACTACTCTCTTTTCATAGTATGCACCCAGTGTAAAGAAACCAACTGTTTGAAAAGAAAACTCAAAATACTAAGTCTCCTCTGAAAAGCCCACCAGTCATAATTTGGAATTCAGTACAGGGTTCAAGGCAAAAATGATATTGGGAGCCTTAAGACCTGATTAATCAGGATTAGGTGTTATTTTTACTTCTTGGCAAAATACCTTGCATCCCAGGGTACAGAGAATTCAGAACCACACACTCATCTACTTTCCTCACAGTCTTTTTCTGAGCACTCTATGTGTATTAAAACCTTTACACGCAGAACATGCGCTAAGACATGCACGTGTCTGTGACACTACCACTGTCTGATCTGTCACTGGTGACAACACTGGTACTTTGGTGATACTTGCAATACTGACAGCAATAGTGCTGGCTAAAACATCATCACTGGTCATTGTAATAGAATGCTAGTGTATTTTTCCCTGTATAGCTGATGAATTTCCTTACTGCAGTGAGTGACTTATCTAAGGTTCTTGAGATGCTGTTGCCTCAAGGAAATGGCAGTATTTCAGTTTCTGTTAGTCCCTGCATGTCTCCATGAGCAGTTAACTGTCCTGCATAGATATAAATGGGTGGAGTCATGTATGAGCTGGCAGGTACACAAGTGGAAGATTTACAAACCTTCAGAAAGAAACTGGAATTCAATCTTATCCAGTAAGCCCAAGTACAGGGTGTTCTCTAATCTCCCATATCAGATAAATATTCCAAAATGACATCCTTGTGGAAGAGTGAGGAAATAGTTATTGATCTGGAATGGAGCTCCTTCCAAAAGAGAATGCCTTCCTCAGTGAGAGCAGTCAACTGCTCCAATCATACACATAAACAAAAGGATTATACACTACCCACCCTAATCAAAGAAGCAAAACCTTTAAGATAAATAAGGAAATAGGACTTATTAATCTTAATGAGAATGCTAAAGAATGACTGCACATTCCTTTCCAAACCTCAGATGAACAAGGGAGTGAAAAACAATGACGGATAAAGTGAAAAACGATGGATAAGGAAGTACCACAAACTGTTCCTGCATCTATATACACAGCGGAATTTGCAGACACAACAAAACCAAAGTTTTTGCCTTCTCTGAATATCAGTATTTTCAGATGGTAAGAAATTATATGAGTTGAATGTATGATTGTTTACTACAACAAACAGTTACAATCCAAGTGCTTCAAGATTAACTTGGCAGAAATTTTGTGAGACAACTACAAAAGAACAGAGAAATGTCTGTCTTATTAAAGACAGATTATTGATACAAATTAAAACAGTATTAAAAATTCCTGACAAAAATTTCCAGTTTTCTTTTGACCAAAGCAATAAAATGTACTGGATATTGTGGCAAGGAAAGCAGCATAATCTTAGGAGTGAAGACTACTTCAATTAATAGATGCGCAGTGAACATCTTAATAGAAATGGCCAGTGGAAAAATGCTTCAACTTTTTCAATTTAAGCATATTCAGTCATATTCTAAATGCTCTTGGACATCTGAAGATGAGGTTTTAGAGAGGTCTCAGACTTCCAATTAAACAAGATATTCAAGTTGCTATAGTTTGAAGCCAACAGACATCACAGAAGAAAACCTTAAGAATTCCTCTACACACATCTTCATAGCCCTTTCCAGCAATGAGTGTTAAGAGATCACAGACTAATTACAGGTAGACTGTGGACTTATACTGTTTAGTTAAAAAAAAAAGCAAGTTAAAAACAAAAGTATAACTGTTTAATTCTCACTGTATTCTCTCATTTCTAGCCTTGTTTTTTTAAAAAAGTATTCTCACAACTGTAGCTGTGAGATCAGTTTTGAAGCAATGTCAAACCAGTGTAAAGGAAATTGCAAGTAAGTCTGAAGGCAAGCAATTCATCTTACCTAAAGCTCCTGTGCTGAAGTGACTACATAGCTGTTTCTGCACATTCTGTTTCTCTGATAGAGATTGTTACTGTACAGATGAATGATCCCATAAAATTCATTGGGCAGTTTAATGCAGCCTTAATCAACTTGCTACTAGTCTCCTTAGCAATTCTTTCACCTTTCTAGTTAAAATGCTGTATTTCATGAAAGAAGAAACATTAGAAATCAAACATTAAATTAGAAGTACATTATGCATTCAGGTTAGAAAAGCAACATAGGCTTAAAGAATCTGAACATATAAAAATGTAAGTAGATGAGAAATTTAATTTTAAGTATTTAAAGTAATTCTTACTTAACTTGTAAGTTTTTTGTATTTTAGTCATTTAAATACTTTTATGTTGGTTTGTGGAGGATATTAAAATGTATTTGAATCAGACTAGTTGTTGTGATCAGTTCCTTAGTCTAAATGATACATATGTAAATTAATTCCCTTAAAATGCTACAAACAAAACAACCAATACAAAACAAAAAATTCAAGGTTTTTAAAGGTTTGGTTTTCTTTTTCCATTGCCCAAAGATAAAAGAAATTTATTTAGTGGAGAAACTGTAATTTAAAATAATTCAATCTGCCTTAAATGCATAGGTCATATAATAAACAGAAGGCCACTTAAATATATTTTTAATAAAAACCAGTTGCAAATCACTTCACCAACTCCACTAAATAAACTTGCTGGCATTCTACAGATCATCTTTGTGTTTAAAAAATAATGCAATCATGAATGAAACATAAACCTATGAAGAGTTTAAACTACAGTCACAGGCCAAACTGTCTATAGCCAAAAGAATAAATTAGTATCTCTCCCCTATATAACAGTTCTTATACATTATCATAATGCAGAACATGGGCTTTTTTTCCTGATAGTGATTTTATGATCTTCACCTTGAGGATCAATTTATTGACCTGCACCATGCTTTCTCATATGATACCCTTTAAAATGTGAAATGCAAAAGGCATTCCAAGATACCTTCTACCCTTTCTCACATTTTATGTGGAAATTCTCCTTAGGTGAAATATTCACAGAGGTCTTAAGTCTCTCTCCTACTTCTTATTCTCCCTGTATTTGCCTACTGGAAAACATTTTTATTCTGTTTTGTAATTCAGTTGTAAACTATATGCAGAAAAGGCTGTTTTGTTACACACCTGACATGTCAGAGCCTCATATGTAGGGCTTCTGGGCACTACCATAAGTAAAAATTAAATATAAAATTATATGTTAAATTGAAGAAAAAAAAAGAAAAAACTATTTTCTGCATAATATGGCAGCCAAGTTTTTTAAACTTCTTTTAAATTATCTTCAATAACAAAACTGACTGTTTGACAATGTACTGAATGCCTTATATACAGTGTCTTATATACAAATGAAAACACTTCTGTAAAACTTGGTCTTGCCTGATGATTTAACAGTGAGAGTGTTAAAGCTGTTCAGCATACATAAGACCAATATTGATTTAAATATTTTTTCAGGATTTCAAAATCAAACATAAAAGTCTAACTGAGGAAATCAGAGGTTAGTTTCAAACACATTTACAACTAAATCAGCATGATCTTAAAGGATGTTTGTATAATAAATAGTTTTCTCTATTTAACACTTACTGAAAATATGAACAGGACAGCTGAACTTCACTAAGGTAAAAATTTATTTGCCTTCTTTCAGACCTACCTATAACAGGGCTGAAGTAATTAATCTACATACTACTGTTGCAATGGAGTAATGAATTTTATTATCTTACATTAATATCATCTCCTGGAGGACCCAAGGATTAAACTTCAATGAAAATATTACACTATATCTAACCACTCTGAACTTGAGGTACCTCTTTGTAAGCTCCCCAGACGACATTAGAAGGGATGCTGCAGAGCTCAGAACCATGTACTACA
This sequence comes from Urocynchramus pylzowi, assembly GCA_013397555.1. Taxonomy (NCBI): domain Eukaryota; kingdom Metazoa; phylum Chordata; class Aves; order Passeriformes; family Fringillidae; genus Urocynchramus; species Urocynchramus pylzowi. Next base: position 1,635,930 of record VZRH01002310.1, on the reverse strand, counting down.
GCACCTTTTCTAGAATTCCTTATGACATGTAATATTTTATCAGGTATCAAATTCTCAAATTAATTTTTAATGTGTCACCTTATTTATCACTTTTTCACACTTAATTTAAAGACTTAGGAGTTTTGTTATTATCTCTGATAAGACAAGAGCAAGAAGAAAATGTGAAGAAAAATACAAATATTATTTTCTATTATTGTTCTTCCTACCTATAAAATTTAGAACCAAATATATAAAACTATCACCCTTTATTTGCGAAAGTAACAAGTCCAATTACGAATAATTCACAGGCCAACATTTAAAATTTCCACCACAGTTTAGGTCCAACTTGTATGGCCTCATACAATTCAGGATAGATATTTATTTGCAGGGTTGTTCTCTAAGTTCCAAGAAATAATTGCAGTTAAGAAATTGTCCTTATGTTCAATTAAACTGGCATCATTACCCAAAGCAAGACCTACAAAGAGATCATCAAAAGGCAGCCTCTGCTATCTCATTTAACCTTAAAAAAATAATAAAAAAAAAAAGAGACAGAATCCCATCCCAATGGAGCTAAAATTATCAAAGCTTCACTATGATCCATTAGCCATGTTATGTGGAACAAAAAAAAACAAGGTAAGGACAGTATCCTCAACGTCAGGTGATTCTCAATTTCATGTGCTGATACAAAAACTCATGTTATTAACTATTAAAAATATTTAAAATATTTTAAAATGCAACTTCATATAATCTATTAATTTTCTCATATCTAAAATAAATATTTCATCTTTAAAACATTGTGCAAAAGTTACTAAAAATAAAAACAACAAACAAAACAATCCACCCAACAGCTGAACACAGTGGTGTTCATATGCAAGACTAACCTAGAATTCCCTTATCAGCATCGTCCGTCTTTTCCACCTCACATCTGAAAAGACTACAACTGGAAGTAGCAACCAAAGCACAGCACACCTTGAAATGTACAATGCAAATGAGGGATGCTCTGAATACTGCCAATTGTGCTGTATTTGATTTTTGTTTGCTATTTTGATTCTGTGTAATCACTAAGAAATTAAGAGAACCAATCGAATGGACAATGCTTAAGACAGGATTCCTTGCTAAACTGGAAAATATACTATAGTCACAGATTGTAAAATATATTACAAGTACTCATTGGCTCAGAAAAGCAACAGTTATCTCCTGGTGTAATAGGGATTCTCCAGAAGCAAAGAATTGTGAAGTTATAGTGTGTTACCCAGTTTTTAGTGGAGAAACAGAAGTAGACTACACAAAGTCTTCTACAGATACATGGAAGATTTTGGAAGGAGGGTGTCTGAAGTAATTTGTCAATGTAATCAAATGACGAAATAAATTCTTACTTATGGAAGGTTAAAAAATGTTAAGACAGGAAGATATCTGAAATACATTTGCACTTAGGGCAAATATATATGCTCTCTGTGTTACAGAGAATACTGAACCAACATTAAGTTTTTTTAAATCAACCATTTCCCCTCATCAATTCATCTACTTCCATTCATTTTTCAAGAGGCTCCAAAAGCATCTCTGCTCCAGACACCAATGTAATGTGGAGTCTGTTTTCTCACATACAAGCAAAGAATGCAATTACATGAGTCTTGTGTTCTTGTTAATGTGATTCCCATTTTTTCAAAAGCTCCCATTCAAAGCTCATCTTGCTTGGTTTTAACTACTTTTCATGGGCCAGCTTCAACAACTGAAGCTTATGCCTCTTGCGCAAAATTCATCTCTTTGCATTACACTTAATGGACTGCAGTCACTCCTGATTTCCAAAGAATGGCTTGGGGCCTGTCTGCACAAGAAAGAATAATTTATTTTAATTTAAGGTTGATTTTTTTTTGTCCTGATGAATTGACTCAAGCAAAACTGATGTAAAACAGACTGGAATATCTTGTTTGGATTTTTGCACTGATTTAGCTTATCTAGTAGAAGAAGTAATGTGTGCTTTTTGGTCTCTTGACGAAAATTACTCTTGCCTTTCCATGCTTATCTGCTACTGATTTTTCTTCCTCATCTATAAAAAAGGTGGCCAAAGTGTAGTACAAATGCTACTTATGCCTGTTTCCAAGCTACATTCAAAACTTAACTGAGCCACTGATTCTGGGTCTCACTGCTCCTATACAGCTAGCACAGCAATGGCCCCCTGGCCTCCATAAAACCCATGGGAACAGTTAGGAACTACTGCAGCCACCACCCACATTCAATGTAATGAACAGCTCTGCTGTCCCCACCAGAGTGCCCTTTTGGGTCAAGACAGAAGAAGAGGACCAAGACATGGTAAAGTAGGAAGAACAGGATTAAGGAGGTACATGAATGCAGGGGAAGCCAAGATTCCACTTTTTCTTTCTGGAAGTTAAGGTTGATGATATGGGTATATGGAGGAGAAATTATGTGACTGAAGTCTGAAATAAACTTTTATGGGTGCAAGAACAGATAGAAAAGCTTAAATGTGAGCATTGGACTGCAATCCTAGCTTGAATGATAGGAACATGCAGTAGAGAAGGTGGGAGAAGAGCCATAGATGAGGCTCTGGTTTGGCATGGTCGGAAAAGCATGACCCTGGTGCCAGAAGTAACTGATGATGATCAAATACTTACTGAGTTTGGGAACGTCTGGTCTGTACAATCACACCATCATTTCTGCAACTGTGTTCTTTTTGAACTCTAAGACAGTAAGTTTTCTTGCATCTTTGTACCACCTACTATCTATTTTCTATTCTCTGCCAAAAACATTTTGTCTTGTCTTTTCTTCTTTCATATATAGCACTGATCTAATATTTAAACTAATGCACTTAGTGGAAGGCTCACCATAAGCAGCATGTTTTCAGTACTTAAGGTATCATAGGAAATGCTCTACAAAATTAAATTACTTAATAGGAGAATAATTTAAGAGTATGATTCTGTTCTATAGTCAAGGTTTAAAAAGCAAAAAATTTCTTTAAACACAAATTTTATTTGATTTTATGCCTTGAGATTTGACTCACATAGACAAGGACATACATACTAGATGCAGACATATACACAAACTCAGAATTTCAAATGCATTCAGTACATGGGACATTAACAAACAATTGTTTTTAAATAGTTTAAATTTCACTCTGGAGCCTGGTTTGGAAAAGAAAACCCCCTAAAGGCTAAAAGTGACATTATTTCATATTGTTACTAGAAAAAGCCATATTCCAAGGCATCCATATATACATGCATAAAGATGTACAGTGTTTTATCATGGACATGACAGGTCACATACAAAAACCAAACAGTGGATCTACACAACTATATCTCTTTCAATGAGAAATTTAAAATAATTTCAGTATGACTTGTATAATATAGCGATATTAGGATCTTTCTGTATATGAACATATTATTTATATGTGTACAATAAATACAACAAAAACATTGTATAGTATATATCTGAAATCTATCAATGTATGTAGAAAAGCTACCTCAATTATCCAAATCAATACTGTAAATGAGTGGAAAGCATGGATTTAGTGATTGAAACATACTACTGTTACACGCACTTAAATGCTTGTAGAATTTGGAACCAAATAATTGGGTAAAATTAATTTTTGTAATCAAAACAACTGATCACAATATATTAAGGCATGAAAGCAATGGAAAAGCAGTCCTAGCCTTTCAAACACAAAACAAAGAAAAAATCCTCCCTGTTTCATGTTACTGGCACAACTTGATAATAACGCACTGATCAGTGCATATCAAGTTCACAAAACTGTTGTAAAATTTTTTATGAAAAAACCCTTTTTTATGACACTGACAACATTGGGTCCACGACAGAAAATCTTTATTATTAACACATTTAAAAGATAAAATACCAGTCTCTATTTCAGCCCCGATCGTAAACTGTAAAGATTCTGAACATCAGCTTTGGTGGAGGAGGACTACAATTGGCCTTCCCTCCACTCTCCTTTGTAGCCTTAGCATCTTGGTGTTCCTGAAGTATGAACAGGATATACTCTACCACAGCTCTGCCAGTCTGCTGAACAGTTCTGTGCATACCTATCACCTGGCTATAAAAGGTTTCAGGCCCCATCCCTGAAGCTAAAAATTAAGCACACATACCTGCTTGATTGAATATCCACTTACAAGGACTCCTAAACTGGATTCTAAATAAATATAACAGAAAAGTGTGTCAGATAATCCAGTAAAAGCCTACATTCATAAAGCCATTATTATGTTGTTTTAACCTCCCTAACAAGGCATAGCTCAATTTAGCAGCTATGCTTGCACCTGTGTAAGTCAATGAAACATGTCATTGCCTGTATCCAACAGTAATTATGGTCCTTAGTCAATATTCATTCTAACCTGAGCTCTCCTCCTTTAACACAGTCAATAAATTGCTTTTGTAATCGTCTCTGCACCATGATAGCTATTCTTTTGTCTTATCCTGCTTTAAGTATAAGCTAGCTAAATCTTGAAAAATGCATTCTCAAGTAATTTTGATCATACAGAAACTATTCTTCCCAACTGTAGGCACCTTTCCTCCATCCTCCCACATACCACTTAAAAATAACTACAGTTCACACAGCAGATGTAGAATGAAGACTTATGGGCTCAGTTTCCAATTCTATCAAAGGCTCCTTTTAAGAGTTCGAGTATATGACTATTTTTTTCTGTCCAATTACTCATTTACGGAAGGAACAAAGTCAACTTTTTGTTCAATGTGTGTTGAAAGGATTTAACCACACCTTTGATGCATTAGAATGCCACATCAAGGACTACTTAACTATGCAAGAGGACAAGCAAACAGGTTAAGAAGCTGTAGTGGCCTGAATGCATCGCACAACAATCCTCACAGTAGCAGGAGGATTTCTCAGGTCTTGAGCAGAAAGTCAAGCGAGAGGAATTATAACCTTCACAGCAAAGAGACAAATATCTCGCAGACTAATCAACCCAGAAAGCGTTCCTGTCCTTTGTATAGTCACCACAGAAGGTTCACAAGTTCCACTGTCAATTTCCACCTAAATTAAGTACCTAAATTAACAACCTTCCTATGCAAACGAACGTACTAGACAATCACGAGATTTCTCGCCTAATATTTCGGAACAAAAATTTAAAACCCCACCTAGGCAAATCTGTTCAGCAGGGACCCCACACACGCCAGAAACCACGGCAGGAAATAGGACCACGTTCCTCTATCCTGAAGCGACTTTCACTTTCCGGCACAATGCTGCGGAGCCGGCGCCAGCCGTGACACCGGGAGGAGCCGGCGGAAAGGGGGGGCTGGAGGGGGTATCTCGGGGGTCTGCCCAAATCCTCAGGTTTGGATCCATCCATCCATCCATATCCATCCATATCTATCCATATCT
>VZRH01002310.1:1592857-1625165 GCA_013397555.1 Urocynchramus pylzowi | reverse complement strand
GGAGGGAGGGAGGGAAGGAGGGAGGAAGAAAGGAAGGAAGGAAGGAAGGAAGTGTCGGAAGGAAGGAAGGAAGGAAGGAAGGAAGGAAGGAAGGAAGGAAGATTTAAGTAGTAAATTAAAATATATATATTCATGTACATTTAATTCCTATAGTAAAATAAAACAAAATTTTTCAACAATATGCAGTTTATATATTTTGGAAGCATTATATAGGAAGACAAAGGAAGACAGTAATCTTGGCCAAGACCTTGTCACTAAATGTGAGAAATACAGGATTAACCAGGTTTGCTGTTCAGACAGAAATATCACACATTACTTAATTGATTTCATAGGCATGATTAATCAATATCATAGACAAAATTTTGAATAGATTTTCAGTATGTGCAGTTACAAATCTAATTATTTCCTGGTTTGCAAGAATCTGAAAATATCACTGTTATTTTGCCTATTCAAAGAGTATTTCTCTTTAGTTAACTTCATGAACTATTTCTATTCATATGGGGACTCACTGTTAAGAGAATTTACATATCAATTTTTTATGTTTGTGTCATTGCTTGTAGGAATTTGATCCACTTTTTTTTAGCTAAAAATATTTTTTCAGCTATATACTGGCAAGACGGTGTTCAGTGCTAGCTGTAGAGATATTTTTCAACTTAGTTTCTATATTTTATCACTACAAAGGAGTAAGCTGCTTTCCTAGAGATTTTGCTTTACAATTGAAGATAAATTTAGCAGTAGCAACAAAAGCTGTTATTGCCTGAAGCAATCTACACCAGCCATTTCTCTGAGATTAGTCATAGCATGCCAAGTACATGTTAAGTGGAATTTAAAATATAAATGTTCTGGAATACATGTCAAATTGTATTGATTATAATGTGTTTAAACTTTAAAACAAATTAAATACATGCTTTAAGCATATAGTTTCATTGGGCTGGCTGAAGGTCAGAAGGGTTGAAAGCTAGCATGTTAAATGAATGGGAAAAATTTGTGAAGCAGGCCATCAACTCATAAATCAAGGTCATTAGCAGTTGCAGACATAAAAGAACTGTTATCATCTAGGTCTAGGTACCTTTTTTTAACAGAAAATTCTTTATAAATATTTTCTGAAATCTTCATGTTGTTCTTGGTTGGCCACTGAAGATTTTTCAATGGAAAACTGAAACCTTTGATTCAGGTTTCATAAAGTTAGTTTGTCCATCTGGAAACAGCAGGAATTCTGAGAAGAAGTCTTTGGAGATATTTGAAGGAGCTGAATGAGCTACATGGAGAACGTAATCTGTTGTCACTGTGCATTATTTTTCAACTCCTTTGCCATGAGCGTAGAGTAGTAGAACCAGCAGAAAAGATGTTAGTGCTTAATGGTCAAAGATTTGTTTTGTGGAGATTACAAAATTTACAGAGTGGTGTATAGTCACAGGCATAGTCCTCTTGCTTTTGTCTTTACAGGGAATGGAGGCAACAGCAGTAAGAGTGATGGAAGCACCTTTTCCTCTTTTCAGGAGCAGTGCTGGTGACTACATTAACCAATGGTGAGGGTCGGGATGTGAGTTATCTCCAAGATAGTTGTGCTGGAGATTGAAAGAAAATATTATGAGAGGTTAGAGATTGGCTAATTTGAGAAAGATCAAAAGAATTATAGAAAATAACTAGAGTTCATTAGTGAAAATGTCAGGTAGATGTCTAAGATTTGTGAGCAGTTAAACTGGGAATAACAAAGAGTCAGAGAAAGGGAAGAGAAGTATTGCCAAGTCTCTAATTTTCCTTTTACTTTAGCTAGTTCTTTCTTGTGATAAAGAGTTCTATAACTTAATTTGTTACTCCTTGATTCATTTTTATGAATTGTTAGAACCTAAGCCTAAAAGGAGCTTAATTTCAACAGAATTCCACAACAAGACTATTAATCTTCAATGGTTTTATTTGTTTGGGTCAAGTTTTAGGGAAGGATTTTCTCATGTCTTCAGTTACTTGCTTGGATGATATAAGTGTTGAATTCAGAATTATGATGCATGACAACTACAATTCAGAAATATTTAAATTACCAATTTTTGTAATTGCATGTCAGCTTAATGGAAAACTGTATCGGAAATGGAGATCTTCCATGGGATTTTGAGAGGTTGCTTATTTTGATGCCCATTTCTATAATTATTCAAGATAATGGCTGTGGTAACAACAGGAACCAAAAATTATTATGCCTCACTTAAGTTTAGTGTTGGACAGGATGACTTTTAAAGGTCCCTTCCAATCCAAACCATTCCATGATTCTGTGACTCTATGAAAGATCCATTTCCCAAAAGAAGAAGTATGAAGTATATTTGGTGAAGCCATTTTGGCCTGGAGAAGCAGCCTGGGTGTTGTTGCATTGTGCTTCTCGGACAGGTGTGGTGGGGAGCCAGGGCAGACCTGTCTGCAGTGCTGATGCAGGATCCTGTCTGCCTGCCTGCCTGGTCAGCCTGGCTGGGTGAGAGTTCTCTTAGCACCAGCAGTACAGCTGACAGGGAAAAGCAAAGGTGAGGACAGGAATGGGATGCTGAATGAGTGCTCTAGAATACCACTAATTTTTTGAGGAGAGTCTTTGGCTAAAAGGATTTGGGGAAAGAGTGGCCTAAAAATTGCAGAGGTTATTGGTTTGTGTGATAATTGGAAGTCCCACACACAGTGCACGGTCTTTGGCATCTAGAGTGAATACCAAACACTTAAAAAAATTATCAGAGGTATTTTCAAGGTTCTGGATACAAGAGATACCCAAGGGCACACCTGTATGTGGTCCTGAATGTTCTGATAAAAATAAATACTTGCAGTATTTTTCTCAAGTAATATAATAATTTTATTTCTTTCTCAGAACTCTGCTTAATGAATCTTCATTTAATGAATGAAAAAAGTCCAAACCATAAAATTCTATCTGTAGACAGGTCAGCTAGATTTGTGCCAGGTTTCACCCAGCTGTCATTTGTCTGTCCTCTTACACATTATGCTGCATTAAGAATAAATACAATTACTGAACCATTAGGATACATGATCCCAAGTACTTAGCCATGATGACATAAAAATAGAGAAATAAATTGTTTGCATTCCAGGATGTCATGTTTGCAAATAACTTAGCACTAAAAGCTAAAATGATGACATGTAACTTTCAAGAAGTGCAAGAACTGTATTATCAAATGTTTCAGTATTATAAACAAACTTAGGTTGCTTTTTTCTTCTGTTTAAATTGTTGAGGGTTTTTTTGTTATGCTTACAAATATGAAGAAGACATATGTGTTTCACAATTGCAATTTAAATATATTACAGCATTCAAATCACAGTTGGATCTAGATAGTCAGGAAAGTTGTATAGTAAATATAAAATTATGACATAGTCCCTAAATAATTCTGACTTCATCAAAGGCATTGGCAGCCTTTTCAATAAAATTCCCATATTTTCTGTAGTACCAGGATTTCACTCAGTGCCCCGTGTAGATCAAAAGGCCAAAGAACTGAATTTCTCAAGGGCATCAAGTTTTTAAACATGGGAATATCCACATAGGATATGAGGTCAAGTATTTAATAAAATTCTTATGTTTAAGTCAGAAAAATAATTCCAAAAGTTCTCTGTGTTATCACAGTACTGCTGAGGCAACCACCTTTGATAAGTCTAATAGCATCTCTTTAGCAAGACAGAGTCACTGTAATTGAAAATCATCACTCTCTTTTCTTCCCTGTAAAAATGACTGTTGAAACATGGAATTAAAATCTGATTAAAAAAAAAAAAGAAAAAAAGAAGNCTTCTTCCCTGTAAAAATGACTGTTGAAACATGGAATTAAAATCTGATTAAAAAAAAAAAGAAAAAAAGAAGACAGAATTATGAACATGTTAGGCATGAGAGAAAAAAATCTTTCCCTCTCCCTAAGCCCCCAAAAGAAAGAATGAGTAATTTGACTTAAGTTTACTTGAATATTGGAACTTTGTCCAAGGACAAGCATCCTTGGACAGCATTCTAGTAAAAGCTATCAACATTCTTGCTAAGGAAACATGATTGGAAATAGATTTACTGACCTTTCCCTGGCAAAATATCCTTTTATAAAATATCATTGTTCTTAACAGATGTTAACTGAGCTACATTAATTTGCAATATATGAGACATTAAGTTTGGTTAAATGGCAGAAGAGCTCTTGATTTGACATGTATTTCATCATGATCTCCAGAGGCATTCTGACTGCTGTCCAGAACCATTCCAGAGATTACTGAGGACATTTATGGCACAATCTCCCTTGAACTCACTGTGGAAGTTGGAGAGCAATGATAATTTCACTGTTTGCGAGCAAATTGTGCCTGATCATATTGTAGATATAAAAGGAAGGGTGGAGGTTACATGATAGCCTTTCATTCCCTTTGCATATATTCGGACATTCAATATGGCTGGTTTTCACTTCCATCCCAAAGGTAAAGGAGTGAGGAGGACATGGCAGCTGTGGTCCTATCCCACATGCCTTTTCAATGCTTCTGAGAGCCTGGACTTTGGGAAGGATACTTCCAGGAAGACACACAAACACCCTCAGGGTGGTATTTAATTCTGCACCAGACACACTTCCCTCAGAGATGTGGGAGCTGAGGAAAGGAATGTGCCCCATCAGGGATGAAAGTCAGCTGTCTGTATCTTTCAATCTTCATAGCACTGTTATTAGATAATGTTTTCATTTACAAAAGAGAAAATCTATATGCTTAATCTATTCTTATGCAATGTCTGTAGCTCTCTCTCACTGACCTAGTAAAGGCTAAAAGTAAAAGGCTCCCATGACCTTCATCCAGTGCTATTTTCTAATTTTGGTTGTTGAAAGGAAGAGCAGTCACAGTGGGCAAAATTTTAGAATACTGGAATTTTTGTTTCTATTAAAAATCCATATAAGCATAAAAACTTGAGCCACTAACATTTCTAGTTTGAAATCTTTCAACACTCTGAAAACATATTTCTCTTCTCCAAGTTACTAACATGGTAGTTTTAAGTCCCAAGCAGTTCCCTGTTCTTTAAGAGGATTCTTTAGGTATCTTGGGATATTCTTTCATATCTCATCCCTTGTCGTATTCAGATTATGAATTTAGTTTATATGTAGATCCTCTTGTCATAAGGGGAGCTTGTAATAATTTTGCAGATCTAAGACTCTATCAATTTCCTGGCATTACTGCAAACTCTTTCCTACAGACTTTGCCTGACTTCTATCACCTCTCTAATTTTCATGTGGCCTTTTTTCCCTCTTTTTGCACAATTTAACATTAGATTTTTTAATGCTATATCTTTGTTTTTGCTGGCTTACATTGTTCCTTCCCTATATGTCTATGGTCAGTTATCATGACCACATGGATCATCAGTGGTTTCATGTTGGAAATAATTTCCCTAGACATCAGCTTGCTGCAGAGCTCAACAGGCAGTGTGCTTACTCCATAGGAAATACTACATTCTAGTGAACCTATTTGTTTCTCTTCACAGGGAGGTGAGCATCCTTTCCACCTGTCATCTTTAAATTGAATTTACAGTCATCAAATATAAATATATTCACTTTGCTTGCAATTAAAAATGAAATAGTTACTGAAGTTTCTTCTCACAAGATTTGCATTACTGCCCAGTTGGAGAAGGGCTTCTTTTTCTTTCTTTAAAACCTATGCTTAGTATTTTCTTCATAGATATAATTCTTCAAGACTGATTTCCCATGTTTGTAACTTTGCACTACATCCTTTCTGAAAAATAATGAAAGACTCCCTCAACATACCAATTAGAAAAAAAAAATGTTATAAACCAGAAAATGTGTTTAGGTACAATAAGTCAATTTAATATGTTTCATTCATTCCTTTGGAATGCTTAATTTTAGAACTGATAAAATAAATAATTTGCTGTCAAGAGAAGAAGCATATGGCTATGGCAGTTCTAGGTGAGAAAAATTTCATTTCTGAATACATAACAGCATATGATTCCATATACACTACAGAAATGGCTTTATTTTCTTTTGGAGATATTTTTCAAATCCTAATGTATTTCATAGATGGAATAGTTGATGTTAGAAGGCAGTTCTGGAAATCATCTGGTACAACCTCTGTGCTCAAGCAGGGTCATATAGAATTGATTTCCTGGGACCATGTCCAGATGGCTTTTGACAATCTCCAAGGATGGAGATTCTGCTACTTCTCTGGGCAACCTGGGCCACTGCTCAGTCATTCTCACAGTAAAGAGAGTTGTTCCTTACATTCACGAGGAATCTTCTCTGGCTCTGCCTCTGGTCCTGTCACTGGGCACCACTGGAAAGAGCCTGGACACCTCTTCCCTTCCTTCATGTATCTATATACATGCATGATATTACCCCTGAGCATTCTCTTCTCCCTTCATCATTTTCACATCCCTTCTCTGGCAATACTTCTAACACAGCCCAGGGTATCATTAGACTTTCTTGCAGCAATGTCGTTATATAAGAGATCACATTATTGTACTGTTTTGGTTTTTTTATAATAGACTTGCTTGTAGAAAATTAGCTTCCATTTTTCCCCCCAGCATTTAAGATATTCTTTTTGTTATTCCTGTGCTTTTCTCAGGGACAATGTAATGATAGTAATTTTTCTAATAAACAGGATTTACTTCACTCTTTAACCTCTAGTACATAATTAGAGATAGTTTCCAAGTAATACCCCACCTCTAGTGTATCAGTTTTGTAGTTCAGCACAGCTAATAATTTCCCAGAACAAGATCCATAAATGAATTACTATTGACATGCAGAATTTAGTGTTGAAGTTCTTACAGTGCTGCGGAAACTTGTGCCATGGTAAAACTGACTTTAATCTATCAGATCTGAGATGTGCTTTATAATTACAAAACTGAGAATGCTTCATTCATATCTGTCACCAGGTTTCAGCCACTGTCTTTTCTTGTTCCAGTGTTTTCCACTATTTAACAATTACAATATGACACCTGGCAGCTGGTACTTGTGTTTATATTTTTGTTCTTTGCCTCTACCACTGAGAGCAGTAAGAGTCTTAGCACTTGTATGCCATTTGTCCTCCAACGAAGGCAGCTGATGTACATTCTTCCCCCACTTAGATAAAGAGCAGTTTAATGAGATTTACGTGCTGTTTCTGGTAAGAGGCCAGTGGCTGATTAGTGAACTAGCAGTATACTGACCTCTTCCTTTAACCTGCTTTATAGTCACTGCATGTTGACCTACCAGTGTAAAGCTTAGAGCCAAATATTTAATGATGTGTCAATTATTCCACACCCAAATTTTCACTCACAAGTACTTTTATGCATGCAGCAGGCTTACTGAATGTTATTTGATATCCTCAGTTCATCATTGAAACAGAATACATAAACAAAAATGCTAGTTGCGCAGAGATTCTGTGCCTCACATTCTAGATTTTACATATTTTGAAGTACCTTTAAAAATATTCTGATAATTAAGGTTTCTTAAACCATTTTTTTCTTTAAGTACTTAAGCATGAGTTGAAAAGAATATAGTGCATTTGGATTATTCTTCACATGATGAATCATACCCATGCTATTTTTTCATATTTGTAAGATAAAATTTCAGAGGAATACCAGAATATTTTTAAAGCCATTAAACTGATATTTTGATTTGACTTGCATTAAGTAATGGGTAGAAAAGGGTTACAGTAGAACACATCTAAAAAAATTCTGCTCTAAATCAAACTGTGGTGGAATGTAACAGTTGCTGCCTTCGTGTCAATGCTATTTGCTGATGCAGCTCAGTGCAGTTGAATCACCACAAGGGAGACATTTCAAGAGCTTGGTATTCAAACATCTCTTGGATGAAATCCATAAAAGAGCGGACATGAGCTGAGTAATAAATCCTTTAGACATGTGTGCCGGTGCCATGAAATGGTATCAGTAATCCTATCCAGAGTAGCAATTAAAATATCACAGTGGTAGTCTGCCAATACTTTTCCTTTTAATAAAAATTCTAATCATGAAAACAACAAAGTAGGAGGTGATATAAATTTTTATATAACAATGATGTTCTCTTTCCAGTTAATAATATATCACAATGGTGAAATATATGACTGCCTTTCTCCCTGTAAAAGCTGAAATATAAATATACGGCAGTGAAGTCCAGGCCATTAAGCCTTTTATGCATGGAAGCAAGCATGGAAGATTCTGCATATATCCACTGAAGTGCTGGCATTCTCAAATTCAGTAGCAGTATCTAACATCTGGTAGTATACACTGTAGATTGAAGGCTCTTAACTTATTGAAGTCCCCATAAGATTTTCAAGCTTGAACAGCTAGAAAATTGCAGCCTAATTTTTGCAAGGCTATGAGCCGAAAAACTTAAGTTTTCAGGCCTGGTCATTATGGACAAATAATTCAAAATTTCATGACCATTGTTATCAGGCTGTTACAGGAGCAAATCCTGAATCACCTGTGATCTCCTTAGTCTCTCCCAGGACTTCTGAGGTTGCTCTGATAGCTGTTCTCTTTGACAGAGAGTACTTCCTAAAGATGACATCTGAGTATGTAAAAATTATTTTGCCAAAACCACAGGCAGCATGCAAATAAAACAAATAGTAGAGAAAATCTTCAGTGGTAGATATGTAAATAGTAGTTAGATTGCATTAGAAATAGTGAAATAATGAATAAATCACACATAGATAAGTTACAAATAGCAAGTACTTTTTAAGCATGTCCAGAAGAGCTTTCAAGTTGACTCCATCATGGTCCATTTATGTGTTTCTCTATTAACCTTGCTAACCCACAGACTTTGGGCCCAATTATTTGGGCAGGAGAAATAGAATTCCCTTCACATGGAGTATTTAATGATTAAGAACAGAAAGATATTATTTTCATATATTTTCATGTCATTCAACTGTCGCTTCTGAGTGGTTTCATTGATTTCACATTTGTTTCATTGTAAATCTGACTGAACTGAATTTGACCTTCATCTCTAAGTCAGTATTTTCATGTAGCTCCTTTTGTTGGCTGAGGTCCCATACTGCACAGTCAGAGCAGCATTAAACATCTCTGTCCTTCCATTTTCCAGTACATTTCCTATTTAAAGAAGTGACATTAGCAATACCATTGTAACATGAATTGTTTTCCTAGTGAAGAGTGCAATGAAATTGTATGCTTAATTTTGAAGCTGTGCTTAGATTTATTTTCCAGTCCCTTATTAAAAAGGTAATTCCTGTTACGTGATAGGTGCAGAAATAGTTTCAGTGTCTGTGTGTATAAATGCTGTGTGCACAGTGAAGGACTCTGTCTTCACCACAATTTCAGCAAGTAATTTCCTCCCAAGAAGAGGAATCAGCGAATTTTGCACTCAGCTGTTGCAGAATAGAGATTTTTATGAGCCAGACTTCTTGGAGAATCCCTTGAAATGGACTTGCTTCATCTGGTCAGAGCATGAGATCTTATGGAAGGGGCATTTTTGTTCACAAGAACTCCAAAGGAGTTCTTTGCCTTAACTACATTTTTGATCCATTACTCTGAATTTCAGATAGCTGGGGAAATGTTGGAGCCTTTTTCTGTTCTATATTCCAAGCAGAATCAAATCTCCAACTTGCCAAGAAAAAATGAAGCTGGCTTTGTTAAAAGTGTTGGAAGAATGTTGTAGGAGGGAAAAATGGTCACGATAAAGACATATTTGAAATTCACTTGGGAATGGAAAGGGTAATAACAGCAAAACCCCTATATCAAGACTACTGAGTATAGTCAGTGCAAGATCTTTTAAAAATTTGAGCTTTCTTTTTGTGCTTCACTGTATTATTGATAAAATCCACCCTAAAATGCATCATGACTTAAATACATGTAGGCCAACATTTGTTATCTTGACTTAATAATAGTTTTTGTAAAAATCTGATTAATTTTTAATTTGTAACATACCTACATTTCACAGGGGTAATCACCTAATCCTGATCATCTGGAGATAATCTGTTGATGACCCTAACCCAGACTGCACTGTGTTATACTCTGTGCTCCTGTCCATTCATCAAGCTATTTTTAACAATGTAATTAAGAGAACAGTCTTTTCTATAAATAAAAAGGCACAGCTCCACATCAGAATTAAAAAAAAAAAAATACTGGTAATAAATTAATGAAATAAATGCTGAAAGTAGCCTATCAGGAAAGCCAGATGACACCAACATATGATGCCTTTTATTTATGACAGAGCACCTTGTCCCATCTTATAATTTAAAAAATGCTTATTTAAGTATCTTTTTCTTACTTAATGATTCTTCTAATTTTTTGAGTCAGTAAAGAGAATGTTTGGCCATGGGATAAGAAGTAGCTTCACTTTCTAAAGATTAACTTGTTTTAGCACATATGAACACATTGACCTAATTGCTTGGATACCTTTTAGCCCCTAATAATAGAATGAATGAGATTTACATTCTAAAAGTAACTTTTTAGACTGTATTTAGGAACATTGTAATGGACATAAAAAAAGTAAAGAAAGACAAGAACCACCATTCGTTTAATATAAGAAATGTGCATTATTTTATGCATAAAGAAATTACAATTAAATTACTGATTTATCCTTCTAAGTACTCTGCTGTTTCCCTGCAAGTAAATATCGGAGTTGTCTCATCAAATCTGACAAATTTGTTCTGTGGTTTGTTTCTTAGGTCAATAGTTCAACTGTTTTTTCAACAAATCTGAGACACTAAAAATGTTTGGATTTGCAAATTCCTAAATATATTTTAGAAATCAATATAATAAAAATACCATAAAAATTTAGGATGCAGATTACCTGAATACTGGTATAATTTTATGACATAAAATAGCATATAATTCCAATGATTAATTTGAGGGTATAAAATTGCAGTGCTGATAACATCATTAATTGTTTGCTGAAGTGGTAAATGATTTTAAGAGCAATTTTTTCCTAATTTGTAGCTATCTGGTAATTAATGTGGCAACCAAAGGAAGCTTGTGTACTAAAATGACCCAGTAATTATTAAAATTATAATTTAGTATCTTCTGCTGGAGTTTTTCAGGAGTATAAAAAGGAAAACCCAGTTTTAGACAAATTGGCAAATTGATTTTTTTTTCCCAGTTACTTTGCTTAAAAAGTTTAAATTGGCTCTGTGCTAAAGGATTATTTGAGGCTTTGGAGCAATCAAGAATAAGCTGATGAGGTTTTGAATGAAACCAGAGTGAAAATTTTAAAGTTATGAACCATTCAACTGTGGGAAGTTCTATCTGAAAATAAATGGTTGGGAATAATATTAGACAGACTGTGCCACAGGCGTACATAATTACAGTGACTCAATAGAACAAAAAGATATGTATTTGCATTACTGGGAGAATGAGACACCAGGGACTAAATCTACAGGTATTGTTAGTTTCCTACAAAATTATTTCCACTTCTTTTCATTTTCCCCTTCCTCATACATACCTATGTCCATTCTACTTCCTTCATGTATCCCGTTTTCTCTCTGTCCTTTGGAAGTTCAAGAGGTCAATTCTGAGGCAGCCTATGTGCAGCATAATGCTGGGGAAACCATCCTACAAAAGGGTTCCCAAAATATCCCAAAAAATCACAAATAAGAGTGCTGAAGAGCTCAAAAAGTCTGATTTGTGAAAGAAAAGGAGGTACTGTTTCAAATGGTGGGTATTTAGGAGGCTAGCTTCCAATAGCAAAGATCTCTATTTGCAGTAACCAGAATAGCAAATCAAAATTTTATTTCCTGACAGCTGACACACCCAAGCTGGGAAAATTAATTCTCTGGGAATGTCAACAATGACACATTGATGGTGTATGAAATTGCCAGTAGTGTGAATTCTTACTTCCTCTTCATGTGCAGGGTTGGATTACATAAGATGACTAGAAGAGGAAGACTTTTGCTTTTCAGCCTTCACTCCATTCTTATCCCTAAATTGGCTTTGTTAGACTCTATTAAGGAATCATAGGACTTCTTTTGGTTTATTAGTCTTCTGTTTGATGGAACAACGTAAGCATTTACAAGACACATGACTTTTATCTATTCAAATTAAGGAAGAAAGAATTAGCCTAACCCTGGCTATAGCTGTTTAAGTCATTAGTCAGGCAAGTTTGTCTCATGCTGGATAAATACAATTCTGATCCCAGAAATTGTTCTGACATAGACTTGCTCTGCTCCTTTGAGGAGAGGTTAGTGTACTCAGTGAAGAAAAAATTCATAAGGCTCTGGTCTCTTATACCCACTGTAACAAAAATCCTTAAAGAATTATATTCACTGTATTTCACTGTATTCACTGCTTTAAGAAATCACAGCTTAATGGACAAGGATCAGTACATTTAAGTGAGGGAGAGCAGAGAGCAGGTAAAATGAAAGGATCTATCATTTGACATGCAAGGTTGCCTTCAAAAACTTCTTGGAAGATAATTTTGTCCTAGAGACCCTGCAAAAACTGTGCTCACAGCCAAGTAAAAGCCTGCTCACTTGGTGCCAGAAATCGACCAAATCGACCTTATCGACCTTCTTTTCTCACTCTGTTGTCTCTTTCCCACCAAAAGTGTGTGAAAGGGTTGAAAAGACAGTAAAGGGTAGTAGGTCCTGCAGCAACTAGGGATCTGTTTCTACTGCGATTTTAGGATTTTGGTCTTTGGTGCTGATGAAAGGCATCTCAACTTCCACTCTGTCTTGACGACTATGGAGGTGTATTATAAAACATGTTTGTTCAGACAATTCCATGGCCTGTCAAAAATCACATTTAGTTTCATATTGTGTCTGATGCCCCAGCTTGACTCCTTTGAAGTTTATGTAAGAAAAAGGAATAAGTGAAAACACTCACTACAGACAGCGTTTTCAGCATTTTATTTTCAACATGGAAAATATAACACTATTACCTGTTTGCTGTTGCAAGCAGCAATATTTATAAATATTGGGAAATATTTATTTTGATATGGGCAGACATGGCTAGTGACAAGTGGCATGCTCAGTAGGACAAGGGAGCTCCAGAAGGCAGTAGGTAAAGAAATGGAGAAATTTGCGCCTTTCCAAGAATTTGTGCAGGAGCTGTGGCCAGAGGTAAGGCTGGAGGTCAGGCAGCTATAAAGCTGATGTGCAAAACAGTCTCCATGATGAAAGAAAAGACATCAGTGAAGTCGGGAAGACATAAGGAGATACCAAGGCTAATGAAATAGAAGGAGGAAGAAAAGATCAGCAATACTCAAATAACACAGTTATGTGGGAGAAGAGCATGCAGCGCATGGCCAGTATTTTCTTCCTCTTCTGCCAGGTCTGGAGTTTCAGGTCTTATTCATTACATATAGTGGGGGTAGCTACCCTGTCAGTTGCCCAGGCAGATGTATTAATATGCAGTTAAATTTAAAAAAAACTTAATATGCAGAGTAGGTTCTCTCAAGAACCTAACTCAAGATTGTTACAGACAAGTGAAACTTTATCTAAAACATGAAAAGTATGTGGAATTTTTGGAATTGGGACTCTGAAGAAATCTTCCCTCCCACAAAACTCCAAACCAAATCAAACCAGAAACACATAGAAACAAACAAACAAGCAAACAAACAAACGACCAAAAAACAAAACACCAAACCCTATACCATGGGGAAAAAAAAAGAAGTTAAAAAGTTTTTTTTATAGTGGCTTGCCTGTGGTGTGCAGAGAGGCTTCCCTCAAGTAAACATGCCTTCTTGTCCTCTGAAATTACCAGCTGTGAAGTGGGAAACTCCATGATGCCACAGAAACTAACCATACACAAGTGTTTCCTCTGCTGAGATGGAACAGCTTACCTGTACTTTACTGTGAGAATGAGTTCTCACATATGCATGTTTGTCTTAGCTGTTCTTTTCTTAGAAGGAATGGGCTATGTGTACCTCAGATATAGACCTGCCACTACAGTTGCCATTGGCTATGTGTGTTGGAATGTAGACTGTAAGATGTTTGTACTGTGCTCTTTTATGATGTTTTCTTAAAATAAGTTACTTTTTAGTAACTTATTTCCACTTGATGCATTGAAACTATGTGTGCTCTGGGAATAATAAAAAACCCACTAATTTAAGCATCTCATAAAAAAGTATTAAATGTCAAATACCAGCCTGAAGGAAGGAAGTGTCTATATTTAGTTTTTAGGGTGAATGTGTAACCCCTGGATGCACTTCAGTTTTGTTTGTTTAAGCCATTGCTTAAGTTGGCCATACTCTGCAGAATTTCTTTGAATGTATCACATATTTTGTTCTGTCTCTTAATAGATTTCCCAGATTTCCCAAAGAAATAAAGTGTAGTTATCTGTAAAGTGTAGTCTGTGAGTTCAGCACTTTCTGAAGTACAAATACATAATATCACATGAATATTCACAGCTACAATCAAACCCATGGTACATCACTGTGGCATTAGTACCAAACAGAAGGGACTTCCCACTGGAAAGCTGGTGCAAGTAGGCTTAGGCAGACTGTTCATCTATCCATTCATTTACTGTCATGTGTGTCATGCAAAACTGACACAACAGCTTGTTAACAGGCATAATATCACTGCAACATGTCACTACTACCATAACTACAGAAGCACATATGTACACCAGATTGTCGGAAATACAGCAGGTAGACATGTTAGGAACAAAATTCTTGGCCAACACAGTTTATCTGAAACTTGCATGTTGAAATATCAAATAATATTTATAAAGTATCAAATAATAATTTTATTTACTTCATCTAGCTCTCTTATGTCTTTACATATCAAACATTACCACAAATATTTATTTTAATATTACTGAAGGGAAACTGACAGAGAGATAGATTTAGGTTGCACTCTTCAAAGTAGCACAAAACAGTGTCACCAAAGAGAGAATGTTTGTACTACCTGAATGTGTAAAAGTGAGGGGACAAAAGCCTTTCCAGTCTCTTTGAACTCCCATCAAAGCCTCAGCTAAATAATATTGGAGAAGAGATTCACTTTGTATTTTCAAATATTTCTTCCCACACTTTCAAGCTCTAACTATGAATTAATTAAGAAAAACAGAATAGTAAAAAGCTGTTAAGATAGCATGACAAAAAAGAAATGCATTTCATTTCTATGCAGTTGGTTTCCTGTGACAGGGGAGTGATACCAAATTTATGCTTCTGTAAAATGTGAAAAAAATACTTCACATGTTAAACCTGTCAGTGCCAAATGTCAGTCCTGTGAGATATTGCCCTGGTTTTTGCCAGGCCAGAGTTAATTTTTCAACATTAGCTGTGTGAGGTTGTAGCCTGCAGCCATGTGGGCATGTCTAGGTTGTTATTCTACACCATGAACACACCACCGGGGGTGGAACTGAGGGATTCTCACTTCCAAGGAGAGGTGTGTCAACTGCAGTTGGAAAGAAAA
Organism: Urocynchramus pylzowi; assembly: GCA_013397555.1. Classification (NCBI taxonomy): domain Eukaryota; kingdom Metazoa; phylum Chordata; class Aves; order Passeriformes; family Fringillidae; genus Urocynchramus; species Urocynchramus pylzowi. The sequence goes on along the minus strand of VZRH01002310.1, from coordinate 1,609,886 downwards.
GCATGGGTGGGGAGGATTGGTTCACCATTTTGAGCATTGTCTTGAGGATGTGCTACAGTGGGTCAGGGGGAGCATATTTTGCATGTAAATCACTATATCTCTGTACATTTTTTGGTTAATATTATGCTGTTCCAGTTAATTTCCTTATCTCATTGTTGATTTCAGTAAATTGTTCTTATCTCAAGCCTTAATCTCTGCCTTTTGTCTGTCTCAATGTGGGGGAGGAAAGGCAACTGTATTGCTGTTTCTAAACCATAATGGATGTATTGAACTTCTGGCTGCTGCTGCCGTTCAACATGAAGGGATGTAACAATGAACACTTGAGAGCCTGTTCTGCAGCCCATTGCCGGGCCCTGATCATCTCTGATAGCCACAAGTCAATGGGACTCAATGGGATGTGTCAGGGACCTGGGGAAACTGGCTGATATTTTTGCCAAGCCACTCTTCATTGTACTTGAAAAGTCATGGTGATCAGATGAAGTCCCTGATGACTGGAAAAAGGGAAAGCTTTCCCATATTTAAAAGAGAGAAAAGGAAGATCAGCCTCTCCTCTGTGCCTGGGAAGATCACGGAGCAGATCCTCCTAGAAGTTATATTAAAGCACATAAAAGAAGGGCACGATCTGAGGCAGCCAGCATGATTTCACTTGTCCAATCTGGTGGTCTTCTGTGAGGGAATGGCTGCAACTTTTGACAAGGGAAGACTGACCAATGTCATCTACCTATGCCTCTGAAGGCCTTTGATGTAGTCCCACTGGACATGCTTATCTCCAGATTGGATAGAAATGGATTTGATGGATGTACTTTTCAGTGAATAAGGAATTGGCTGGATGGACAGAGCCAGAGACTTGTGGTCAATGGCTCTATGCCCAGGTGGAGGTTGGTGAGGAGTGGTGTTTCTCAGGGCAGACAGAGCTCTGGGGACTGGTGCTCTTCAGTATCTTCATCAATGACATCAGTAGTGACATCAATAGTGACATCGAGTGCTCCCTCAGCAGGTTTATAGATGACATGAAGCTGAGACACTGAAAAGTGTGTGACATGATCCTTCCCAGAGGAACCTGGACAAGCTTGAGAAGTGGGCCCATGGCCACCTCTCTTGAGGTTTAACAAGTCCAAGTGTGAAGTGCTGCCCCTGGCCAGGGCAATCCCAGATATGAGAACAGACTGGGGGAAGAACTCACTGAGAGCAGCCCTGGGGAGAAGGGCCTGGGGCTCTCCTGGATAAAAAGCTGGATGTGACCCAGCAGTGTGTGCTCAGAAGCCAATCCTGCCCTGGGCTGTACCAAAAGGGAAGTGGCCAGCTGGGAGAGGGAGGGGATTTTCCCCCTCTACTCTGCTCTCACGGGACCATACCTGGAATGCTGCATCCAGGTGTGGGGTCCTCAGCAGAAGAAAAACATGGACCTGTTGGACTAGGTCCAGAAGATGGCAAGAAAGATGTTCCAAAGGATGGAATATATCTCCTATGAAGACAGACTGAGAATCTCTGGGTTGTTTCACCTGGAGAAGTCTCTGGGGAGGTCTCAGTTGTAGCCTTTCAGTACCTTAAGGGGGGGTCATAAAAACAAGGGAGAGAGACTTTTTATATGAGCAGATAGTGACTGGACAAGGGCTAATGGTTTGAATGAAACTCAAATATGGCATGTTTAGATTAGATGTCAGAAAGAAATTCTTCACTTAGAGAGTGATGAAAAACTGGAAGAGATTGCCCACAGAAGCCCCTTCCCAGAATTGTTCAAGGCCAGATAAGATGGGACTTTGGGCAATCCGATCTAGTGAATGGCATCCCTGCCTATGGCAGGGGCTTGGAACTAGAAAACCTTTAATGTCCCTTCCAACTCAAACCATTCTATGATGCTATTCTGGTTGATCCTGGCTTCTCCTGCCTGGATTTTATGCCCTGTTGTTTTCACAAAGAGTAGTATCAAAAGTAGAATTTCAGTACTATAAACTGTCAGAATGCTGTTTGTTTTTTTCCTCCCTTCCCTTTCTACAGGTAAAAAATGTGTTGTTGTAACAAACTTGTCTTTCTGTAGAATTTACTGTATTCTTTTTTACCAAAATTAACTTTTGGTTATTCTTTTGGCTCTGGCTTTTAAACAAATAAAATGCATTGTTCTGTGTTTAGATGACTAAAACAATGTTTCAGTTATTTATTAGTAATAGGCACATCAATTCAGCCCAACAAACTTACTTTTAACAAGAAAAGCTTTCTCCTTCTGAATGAATAATGCATATTGGAGAAATAACACTACTCCTGCATTTTCTGTGTAGGCTGATAATGTCCTATCTCTCAGCAAATGCATTAGGCAAATGAGAACACTTTGGGGAAACAGTCATCTCCCAGAATAGAACATTGTGTTCTTGCTGTAGGAGAAAGTAAGTTACAGTGTTAGCAACTCCATGGTTTAAAAACTCTGGATGACTTGTCTTTGCAGTCATAACTGGAGCTGAGCAGCAGAAGGAGTTACATATTAATGGTCCTCCTTACCGTCAGAAGAAGCAGCTGGCTCCAAAGGCTCATGCCATCCCCAGCAGGTGAGAAAGCAGGGTGATGAAACAATGAAATAAAGTTGCAGGGAGGTGCGGAATGTGTCACAAATATATTCTCATGACAGCATTTGGTTCATTTTACTGATAGTAATCTTCCCAGCAGGTCCTTAGAAACCGTGATAACATTCTCTTGAAAAAGACAAGTTATGCTGCCATCCACTGAAGAGATTTTCTATGATTTGCAGGCTTTGAATACACAGAGGTCCTCAGACTCTTAAAGAGCTTAGATAAGGGAGTCCTCACTGTCTCAACCAGCTCAGCATGTCCTGTTTCCCAGAAAAACCTTCTTAGACTGGCATCAAAACAATGGATTTTACATGTATTGATAAAGAAATAACAGAAAAATATGCATCCATAAGCCTCACACTATAAACTCTGTAAGGCGGGGACTCTTATTATAAGAATTCCTTTATATATTCACAGGACATAAACATATCTATTTTATGCAACATATATAAATGCAACATGCATGCTGCATAGAACATACAAATTTTTAGACTGTGTTGTTCTGAAATATATAGTAATTATACTATTATTATTATTATTATTATTATTATTATTATTATTATTATTATTATTATTATTATTATTATTATTATTTTACTTCTGTATTAAAAAAAACAATCTACAAACAACACAAAAACAATAAACCAAAGCAAACACAAGTGTCTCTGTCTGAGCTATTTAGGAAATAAATGCAGACAAGTTAGAATGTTCTGACACTTCCTTAGAAAATGTCACAATTTTTCTTTTCACTTTCTTCATCTTAAATATGTGGGCGGTGAAGAACAGCTGATCACTGTGTCTGTGAGATCATAAATAAACTGGGTCTCTGTAAAAGACCTAAATAGAAAGAAGGCAAGAAGGCAGTATGAACAGAGACAAAATCAGAAAACTGGAGAGGAAATAAGCTGATGCTACACTGCCATATTTGACAGCTCTGTATTGAGCGTGGGGAGGATTGAATGCAACACAAGATGGGGCTGAATAGAAGATTAAATGTTCAAATGAAGTTTGGAAAATACCTCAATGCATTAGGAGGTTAATCCAAAGCTAGGTTTTATCTGTGGGATGGTATGTTATGTATGTGGCATAAACAAATCAGAAATAATTTGGTCATTTAGACCAATTTTTCCTACAGGAATATAGTGAAAGGCATACCTATGCAGTCACCATATGTTATCAGTGCCTACTAGAAATCTGCATCATGGGTTGTAGTTCAGTCGTGTCCTGTGAATTTTGCTTACACACTTGCAAAGGTACAGTGTCCCTTCCTCCTCTGGGACAGAGACTCCTGTCTGCAACCATTTGCTCAGTTTCTGTATCACTAGTCTAGTGATCTAGTCTACTGGAGTTGTGTTGGGGTCTTGAACTGGACTGCAGCATTGCCTAGTGATGTTTTCTTGGCTCACTGCCCAGACAGAAAATTTATTAAATATTTTATGAGTGTTTAAAGGAGACTCTTTGAAAGAAAAATATCTCAGAAGCTCTGACTATGATTTATGGCTTTTGAAACTCAAGAGTCAGAATAAGGAAGAGATTGAGAACATAGCAAGGATAGTTCTTCCTTCGTGTTTCTCACTTCATCTAGCAGAAAAGTAAAACTGACCCTCTGTTGCTCCAATTTGATTATTTTCTCTATGTCACTGATTAACATGATTTTCATCCTGACTCTGGATGCAGTAAGGCATCTGACCAGCTCATAAAATCTTCCTGAATATCATGCTCATTCCTGAACACAGACAGAAAAGATAGTGCAGCTGTTAGTCTTGTTGATTTGTATTGCTGCAATGTTTAGAGACTCAGCCAAAGAGATTCTGCATATGCACAGTTAGCCAGCTACAAACTGGACATGAAAACCTCTGTTCACTCGTCCTTGTGCCCCAGTCCCATAGTTTTACAGAATTTCTCCAGCTGAATGATTTATTTCATGGGAGTACCCATGAGGATCAAAACAGAAATATAAAATTCTCCATATATAAGCTATTAATGTATACAAGAAGAACCACTGTAGGGCCCCAATATTTTGAATGGATTAGAATTTTTTAGTACTGTACATGTCTTCAGCAAAAAAAAAAAGAATTACACATGAATGTAAGTGTCTGCTTTCATAACAATTCTCATCAGAAACTTTGCATTTTTATACCTCAAGCCTCCCTGCTAAAGCTAGAAACTAACTTGAGTCTGTCAGTGTAAGTGCTGAAGTTCTAACTGCTATTTTCCTTATTAACTCTTTTGTAAATGTCACTTTAAAAATCTATTTCCTGCAGTTGAGTCAACAGCAGGTCAGTTTATAGCAGTTTATAGTCAGTTTATAGTTTATAGTGGAATTATTTAATCTAAAAATACATAACACAGGCTTATTTTACTCAAATAAATAAAGTATTGTGAAATAAATTCTCTGCTGAAGGGCTTTTTGGAAGGGCTAAGGAAGTTCTGTCACTCTCCTTTAAGTTAAGCAACAAAACAACTGCCCTCCCTGTCACAGCTCATATATTTTCCTTTTGTGATTGCTCTTACAAACCATGAAATTTACAGTGGTAGTACTTTATGTGGAGATACAGGGAACTGTTTAGGAGACAATTTTTGAGAGCACATATGAAACACCTTCTAATGGTAGAATACCTGTTTAATTTCTGTTGAAGCAGACCAACAATATAATTACATATTAAAAACTTGATTTGAAGCCTTCCATATGATAGATGGTAGATACACATGAAAGTTATGTATAGTACTATCGCAGAAACCATTAAGAAAAAATCTTTAAGGATTAAGAGAAAGCCAGTCTGAGAACTGGGACTTATTTTGCATTCTGGGCAGAAGGACAAATTTTGCCGTATGTCTGTCAAAACTGGTACAAGAAGCAGCTGACTAAAGTAGCTCACAAAACATACGTGGTAACACTCTCTAAAGATGAAAATTTTTAACACCCTTGGGCAATATTCTTGTACAAAATTCTTGTGTTGTGATGAACAGAAGAGTTCTTAGATAGTCAGGGCATTAATGGATAATTTTCTATATCACTGCATTAATTTTGAATTATTTAAGACTCACGCAGTCATGTTGAAACTGGCTGCAAAATGTCCACATGATTTTAATAAGAGAAATCCCTAAAGCTGCAAAATACCACTAAGAGCAAAGCCCCAAACTGTGCTGCTATTAGTCATCCTAAGTAGTTACTCAAGGTAGTAACTACTCAAGGTAGTAGTACTCAAGGTTACTCCTTGAGTAGAAGGAGTAAAACGTTAGAAAGCATTAGAAGCTGGGTAATATGTGAGTAAAAGGAAGGAACAGTTTGTCTAGTTGACCCCAAACTTTTTATCACAGCAGTGCAATAGTTGTAGAGACATGGCTTTTTTGTCAACAGGTCAACAGCTCCAGCACTGTAATCAGCTTGCAGCCTTGGCATTTACAGGGGCCTGTGCTGCACTGATCACCAAGCCTTGCCAACAGTAGCAAATCACGACAACATGCAACCTAGTAGAGCTTTGAGGTTGGAAATGTCCCACATTTCATTCAGAGGTGAAAGGTACAGCTGTGACCAATTCTTTATTTCAGTCTTTACCTCAATAGTTTGTGCTCTGAAAGACTCCTGTATCAGACAAAGTGCTGTAGAGGAGCAACCTTCTCTTAGCTGTATAATAAAAATGTAATGGAAGGTTATCTGTAATTGGGACTAACTTGAAGCTCATCATATTTCAGCTAGAGGCTCCTAGGGTGGTATGCTGATCCAGGAGTCAGAGACTACAGCATGCCTGTCAAAGCAGCTGGCTGGCTTTCTGCCCACTTGAAAAAGTGGCTTGAAAAGCCAGTTGCTCCTACCGTAAGTGATGAGTCATTTATCTGGTAATGCAGTGGCAGTGAAGAATCATTACAACTAGCAGTAAATTACTTAAAACAGCAAATTGTCTCAGTTAATTCTATCACTATCATAGACAACAGCCATGTTCACTTTTTCTAAGTACAGGGAACGTTGGCCTGTCTGAATTTTCCTGAATATCTTGCTCACCCAGCCTACATTTAATTCTCTGCGTCAGGTGTTTCCTAATGCCTATCTGTACATTTATGGTCTCTGAACTTCTGAGGCCAATAGAAACTTCACTGTATGTCTCAGACCTGGACATTTATCTATCAATCATATTAACTGTTGGCCTGAGTTTATGGGGCAAGAGGTGACATCTGCTCAGGGCACTTGCAACTCATGGAGTTCAATATATCATCTAAGAGAGCTTCTCAAAGAAAGCTTGTGGTGTTGTAGACCAGAAGTATAGAAATAGAAACCTTTTGTAATATTTGAACCCATGAGCACACCCTTTGAACACACATGGGTGTGCTCAAAGCCACCTATGTAGGGCACACCTTGCAGTACAATTTTCATGCAGGATAACCTCTGCAGAATGAAACCAACTGGAGCAGTATCCTGGTGGCAAGTAATGCTCTGTAGCATCATATAGAAATGTAGAAAGATAGAAAAATGCCTCTCATTTGAGCAGTGGCACATGACCAGTGTTCTGGCTGGAGGCCAGAATCCTCACTAGATACCAGTTTACATAATTTCCCAGGGGCTCTACAGACAGAAGCAGCTCTCAACCTTGCCATGGTCTTAACAAGTGGACAGACTTGTACTCTGCATTACTTGAAATTGTGAAAGAAACAGATGTACCCTTTTAGGCAGCAAAGAGACGGTATGAGCAATGGATCATGTGTCTGTAGCCAGGCAAGGTATTACTGGCAAAGAAGAAGAAGAAGAAGGAATATTTGTCAAGCTGTTAGGCGCAGTGATGGTAACTCTTGGTTTTGCCTAGTAAGAGTAGAGAGGGATGTGAGAAAGATCTCATGTTAGAGACAACGTGGAAAAATTTCCTCCATTATTCCTTCTGCTTCTTCCTGGAAACCTAGTCATTGGCTTTGTCTGTGAAAATGCATTTCTTTTTGAGGAAGTCTGGCATTCTTAGGTTTCCAAGCACTCACCCAAATCACAGAACCATAAATGGAAGCTGTCTTCAACATTCTGTGAAACGTTTTTTTTCCAGAAAGAAAACCCATGCAAAGAGATAATGTAAGCACAAACTGCTTGAATCCTGATTTGCAGATAACATGATTAAACCTGATTAATGAAATGACTGCACAGATGTAGATACCTTCACTTAAGCTAATTTTTCAAACTATCATGGCTGCTAACTCTTGTGAAAGGTTATGTTACTTTTTCAATGCATCTGAAAAACAAGACAAATAGTTTGTCAAGTCACCAAATTACACATCTTGATTTTGTTTTTAAACAGTCTGCTATTTAAACTGTTGAACATCTCTTTTACAGTACTTTTCACCAACTTGAAGATGTTACCTGAGGATGATTGAGAGTTTACTACCAATATCTTAAGTTAGACTCAGAGATCCAGGAAGATCAGGAAGATCCAGGCACAGAATAATTCCTACTGTGTTATTTTTTAATTCATTACATTAGTTAAATTTATTTGGTTCCTTTTTATTCAGTCTGCTACTTCATCCCATTGCCTTGTTTAGCCTTCCAAATGTCCTGTTAAGGGGCAACAAGCACATTCAAACACTTCTCCTCTTCATTATTAATTCAGAAAATGAAATTCACAAGGCCCAGAAATCTGTTCAGGTTTTCAATTTTATTTTATCACTATGTTTACTATGACCAATAGGAGAAATAATATTTAAATAGAAGCTGCATTTCATTAAAAATTTAACCCGGTATGGAACCTCCATTCTGTTTCCCATCACTGCTCATCATTTCACATTACTCTGTGAAATCCTCTAGTTGCTCCTACTGAACATTTTGTAAAACAAAATAGGTAAAGTTATATCCACAGACATTGGATGAAATAACTTGTTCCACAGTCTCACCGAAATCCATCCACCTGAGGAATGAGCTTGGCCAACTGCTTCAATTTTTGCTGTCACTTGCCACAAAGAGATCCAAATTTCATTTGCTAAATCATGGCATCATAAATCAGCCTGTTTTGGAAGGGACCTTAGATGTTCATTTGGTTGAACCTTTCACAGTACCCAAGCAGTCTTGCAAGGATCCAGAATTTGACATAATGTTAAATTCAGGTGGTATGTTGCAACTCATCTGCAAAATATCCAGGAGAGTGTGACATTCAGTTATTGAAAATGCACTTGTATTTATGAAAACAGTAAAATGGGGTTATCTGTTATTGTTATTACATCAAAGCCAAGAGATTCCAACTAGTTTGGGATTCCACAGAGTAAAGCATTCTGTAGCTATGCAGCAAGTTCTGTCAAGAGCTTGGGGCTTATGTCAGTATCTAAACAGAAAAGAAAGAGGAAAAACACAATGACTTTCAAAACACCTTGTAGCAGGTCTGTGAATGAGAAACCTGTTATTCCAATTTGTTTTCTATGACTTCATCTCCCACATTGTCTCATCAATATAAGCAGACAAAACTAACATCTTGTCACATGAAACTTCCATGTGTACTTTATATGTGTGTGTCCATGTGTGCATGTGGAGGTATACAGACACATACCTACATATGTCCATACAAACTTTTTAAAGTTTTTTTGTTTAGATGAGTTGTTTTGTCCATAAGCTTTGACTTAATGAGAAATACAAATATATTGACTACCTCCTTTCAGTAGAAATTATGAGGGTTTTTTAATCCTTTCTATTTCTTGTTTATTTACTGCTTCCATAACTTCACTAGTCTTTTTGTTGTCTGTAAAATAGTAAAGAAAAAAGCAATCTAAACAGCAGCACTTCAAGGGGAAGCTTGGTTCCACGACGTAGCTGTGTGATTTTTGTCTTACCTGTTTTTTCTGTTTTTTTCAACTATGTTACACAGGCTCAAAACCACCATACTACAACTATTTACACAAACAGAGGTTACATCACTGCCCTTGCCAAGATACAAAGGCATGTGAATACCTAAACTACTATACTAATACTTTTGAAAATGGTGAGAAAAGCAGGTATCTATTTGCATGTTTGGACAAAATATACCTTAAAGTTCCAATTATGAGATATCAAATTATAATTTCTGTAATACATAAAATACAATATATAATTTGATAATTCATATATGCAGTTATTTACATTAAGGGAATAATGCCTAGTGTTCTAAAAACTGGGACAGTCAGTATAGAAACTTCACATCTGTCCTGATGCAATGTAATCCTCAGTTCTGGGTATTCAAGCCATCACCGGAGATCTGTTTGGTGTGTGATGACAGGAAAACTATTTTCATCTTTTTGTAAGGATAAGGACATTCCTGGTCCCCTTCCATATTTTCTCTCTCATCTCAGCATCTCATCCTGCCCCTCATCCTTCACCTGAGCTTCAGCAAAGGGGGATTTGTACATAGCAGTTCTGGGGCCCGAATAGATACTGATGAGCTGAAAGTGCATAGACCCCCTCAGCTACAGAGCATGTTTGTTCAACCATTCAATATGATGCTCTATTAAGTGTTTAAGCATTTACCTAATTTCCAATTACTATATCATCAAGAATTGTTTAAGATTGTTTTTTCTATTAGCACATCCCCAAGGTGAGACCAAGGGCCTGCATTTCTAGAGGTCTTACTCTTCTCCAAAAAACTTTGACAACTTCTTTCCTTTTCCAGAGAGATGTTTAGAAGCAGGGATCCTGCAGATGTGGTCCACCACAACAATCTCCAGAAAAATGTCAGATTTTTATGCCCTGAGCCATGTAACCCTGTCCCTGAACCAGAGACTTGCCACCTGCAGTACCATCAGCAGGGATGCAGGATGGTGTGGCTCCCTACCACTGATGGCAACCAACAATCTCCTGGGCTGTGAGAGAGCTAGCCCAGGTCTGCCAAAACCATGGGAGGAGATGCCAAGCCACCTCTCAGCAGACTCATGCTCAGGGAGCCCTGATTGCTTGCAAGTGCATGTACACATACTCAGATGTGCATTCAGAGCATTTTTCTCATGAATTCTTTCCGTTGTTGTGGGTCTCCACCAAATGAAGCTCACTAACTTCGAAGTCCTGGTGTTCAGATGGAAGTGTCGGCAGTAAAGTAGCCAACACCTACCACAATTGCTTGTAGAATTTTATATGTAATCAGCAAATTGAAGCCATGTACAAAGCAAGCTTCTGTTTTGTTTCAACCTGACTTTAAATTTTGAGGAATTTTTATGTAATCAATTATCATAAAGTACAGCTTCCCAGCACAAAACAGCAATGACCATGAAACTCTGCAGTACCCTGTGCTGCTGAACAACACTGTTTTACATTTCTTTGCCATCTATTTGAAGAACCCCTATAGCAATTTTTAAAATTTATTTTGGTGATGGAAATTGCATAGTGATTAAGTTCAGTACCTCTTCTGATGGCAAACTACAGGCATGCAGGAGCTGTGAGAAGAATTAGGTTGGACACCTCACCATATTCTGAAGCTGACAAAAAATGAAAGACCTGTGAGGCTTTTTGAAGCAATAGCAAGTGACCATAAAGGATTAAAATGGACATGAGCACTGAAACTCCAAGTGTAAAAGCTGAGTTTGAATATCACACCCTCATAAACACATGCTCCAAAGGCCACGCTCCAACCCCTCAAGGAGTAGAAATGTGGACTGAAATAGTATTGTACTGAAACTCCTGGTATTTAGATTTAGTGAGTGTGACTTAACACCACATGTTTTATGACTTATGTGACCTATGGCTGATGGCTCCTGCTTTTGAGCTACTGCTGCTTTCTGTGTCTGAGAGGTCTGTTCTGCAGAGACAAGTAGACCTTCCACAAGAGGCTGTTACAATCTGCAGCAGGAGATAGATACAGTGTTGATCATATTTCTAATACAGTGGAAAACTGTATTTCATGTGGAAGTAGCTTATTGTAGAGAAACATTTGTACTCTGAGCAGTGATCTAGATACAGCTGTATATGAATTCAGGTATATCTCCAGCTAAAGTGGATTTAGATACCAGTATTATATCTTGTGCTTAAAAGGAAAGTTGCTGTTTCTTGTGCTGTCATTCTCTTTTCAGATTTAGAAAACATTAGCAGGAAATGTTAATTAGCTTAGCCATCTGAGAATTTTAGGTCAAAGTTACGTTTTTCAGAAAATGTCAGCAATCTTTTACATGTTTTTTTCATGACAAAATACATTTTTTCTAAGTCCCATTAAAATTCCATTTTACTACAGTGTGATTATTTTCTGGTCATCTATAAAAGGTGATGTTTTATTTTGTTTAAATTTTATTTTAAAACAGCTGTATCAAAAGTAACTTGTCCATAACTGAGAATGACACTAGAAATGGACATTAAAACTTCAAACAAAAATCCAGAAAGACAATTATAATGACACTTAAAAATTACTAATTTTTTTTTTTTTTTTTAAAAGCACTACCTATGTAGAGCAAAACCTGATGTTTTCTACCAAGCTGTTCTTATCAGGAGTTACAGTGATGGCTTACAGACCTTTCTTTGCTAAGTCTGACAAATATATGTCAAGTTCTGTTGCAATTGTTGCAAAGCACTGTGAAATTCCAGGATGATAATAATAGAAAAAAATGGGTTTGAAAAGATTTTATAGACAGAGAGTTTAAGAATGCAACCACTTGTATGGTCCAGAAGATCCTTTTTACAGCTATAGAAGCTGAACATTTAGAAAGAGATTGAGTATCTAGACATCATATTACATACTAAGTAGGAAATGGTTCACATTTTGTAGATCTTTGACCAAGGACCAGCTGGACTGAGGATGAAACAGCTCTGAAAGCATATAACAATTAAATACAGTGATTAAAGGGTTAAAGCCAGTACTACAGGTCAACTGTAATGCAACTATCAGTCAAATGAGATAATAGTAATAATATACTTTTCCTTCATATAATACATCTTCTTCCCACACAACCTCTTTTGAAAAACTTTCTAATATTAAGCACTGAATATTGCCAGTTGTTGCCTGTGTTTTATCAGTAATATGTCTGCCTGAGACTATGCTGTCTGTCTAGCTGACTGCTCACTGCCTGAAAATGACTTGCTGTCATCATATTTTCCCATCTCAGGTCTGTGGGACTAGAAGTGAATATTCTTGTGACTTCAGTGAAACTTCTGCTCTGAATAAAGGCTGCAGGGGATACACAAGTCAGTGAACAGAATGCCCAGGAAGGTTGTGGATTCTCCATTTTTGGATAAACACAACCCAAACTCTGCATGGCCTCAGCAGGCTCCTCTTGGTGATCCTGCTTTGAGCAGGAGGCCCCTTCCAATCCCAACTGTTTTGTGATTCAGCAGAGATGCCTTGGCTTTCACAGCTCTGAAGAGAATTGAGTGACTTTGGAAATAAATGCCAGCATATTGGTTGTCTCTCACTGAGCTGAATAAATCAGAAAGGCACCAACAGGCTGAAAGCACAGATCGTATGTAATGAGACATAGTTTTCAAAATAGCTGAATGTACAATTGTGGACAACAGATCAGGAAGCTGTTTGATATTTTGTCAAATCCCTTCCATGTCAATGGCTTGTCTTAACTTTCATGGCCATAGCTTTCTTAGCAGGGGCTTAAGAAGGCAGCATTTTTCTTTTGTGACTATGATTGCATATCATATCTATCTATCTATCTATCTATCTATCTATCTATCTATCTATCTATCTATCTATCTATTTATCTATCTATCTGTAACTATAGATACTCCCCATATTTGCTGTAATGTAATGGGCCTTAATAGGTGATTCCCATCACACACAGTTCTTTTTAAATGAGGATTTTAAGTGGCGGTATAGTATCTTGTATAGTAAAAGAGAACACTGAGATCCTTAGGTTGTATTTGTGGTGACTGCTTAGTTAAATGATTTCATCTGAGTTATCATTTAAACACTCTGGTTCCCAAGTACACAGCTCCATAGCACAGTTTTCTCCTCTGGTCTTGACAAATACAAGGGTGTAATAAGTCTTTCCATCAACTGTTACACGACAAAGGTTTGACTAACCATTTTCTTTTTTAAAACAGCTAATGCACAGATCTGTTTTGAAATTAATAGTACTTTGCCCTTTGAATCAGAGACTGCATTGCATGGTCAAGAAAACACAAAAATAATAAAAAAGTCTTTCTTAGTAATGAAATGTGAACATTTCAGTCTTTAACAGCTACTGTGAGCCCTCCTGCAGAAGAACTATTGCATATCATTGTCTCAGAATTCTCTGTAATTGCTAGACATAGGCAATTCACAAGATGCATATTTTGCTTCTAGTTTAAGGAAATTGTCAGGAAATCGGTGAATTAAAAGTATAGTTTTGGTATTAAATGAAATTCTGATTAAGGTTGACTTTGTATCAGCAGATTTTTTTTTTTTTTTTAGTTCATGAAAACAGTGAAATAAGAGCAGAAAAATCTGTCTTACTCCTAACATAATAAACAATCCAATAAATACTTAAAAAACAATAGGCTGTCCTCAAACTATAGTTGTCAGATCTCAACAACCCAAAGAAAGCACAGATGGTGTTGAAAGGCATCCTGTGAAAGGAGCCTTATCTGCTGTCCACCCCAGGCTGTAGAGACTCCGAGTCTGAAAGTGAATACATTTCAAGCTCTGCCAAGATTTTGCAGAAAATTAAAATGGAACAACTGAATATATTTGTCAGTATCAGAACACTGAAGCACTTGGATGATCTCTACATTGTGTGAATTTTCTAACTGCTATGTGGAATTTGGCTGCTGTTACATGGAGTGGTTTAAGAATTGTTTTCTGGATTAAGTCCAGTTACAGGCAAGGCTGCTGCTGCTGTAAGTTTGGAGTGTTATGAAAGAATATCTTCCAGGCTGACTACACCAGCAGGAAGGAATGAAGAGCTTTAATTATGAAAGCTCTTCTCCAGCTAAAGAAAAGAAGCAATGATACAAACAGCTGTATCAGCCCTGACAAAGCTGCTACTGAGTGGTCTTCATATTCCCATTAACCCCATCCCCTCCAGTCTCTCCATTCTCCTGTCATAATGCTCATAAAGATCACAATACTCCCATGTTTCCAGTATTTAGACAGTGCATATGGTTGAAATGGGAAGGCCAGTAGGAGTTTTGTCATTGCTATCCACCAGTACCCCAGTGGTGATGATGTTTAATTCAGCTTGGGATGAACCTGGCACAGAAGCAGGAGCACAGCCCAGTGCCCAACCACTTGTGTCTCAGAGCCTTACCAGCACAACAGGTAACACAGCAGATCCTGCTATGAATGGCACAATGCTTTTGTGGCCCTGTGCCCAACAAAAGCTGGCAGAATGGGAACATAACTATTCCACCTGCTTCAAAGCCAGAGCTCTTTCAAAGAGCTCTGCCCACAGGTGACTTGCTTCTAAGTTCCCCACCCACTTTGTGGATCATCCACTGGCAAAGCTTTCAGATCAACAGAACCCTGCTCATCTCCTCTTGGTCATCCTCACCATGGAAAGGTGCAGCACACCTCCTGTGTTGGCTTGTACAACTGTAAGGCTCTGCACGGTGCCTTGCTAAGGAAAAGAGTCTGGCATGATTGCAGTTGAGCAGCTTCTGTGCCCCAGCTACTCTTGTGGCCACATTTATATTTCACCAGGAAGTTTCACCTTTATGTGGGTTAACTCGTTCTGCCAAAGGGGACTGGAAATCACAGTGTCTTCTCAAGACTAGCAAGTTATCTAGACGAGCTCTCTGCATGAAGCACACAAGGTAGAGATATAACTCACCAGGTACAAACTGCAGTAACAAGAGAAAGTATTTTCTCTGCAGATTAGTATTTAGTGGATTAGCCAGACTTGGCACATTTTGCTAAGGCAATTCATAGTCTAAAACAAAATTCACAAATACAATTATTTCTTGGAAATTTAGGGTTGGAGATAATTAACAGCATTCTTATGACAACACAAATCAGTTATATATAAGCTGAAAGTCTGAAAAAAAATTCAAAAAAATACTTTCTAGGACTCAAAGCTGTCCTAGATTTTGCTGTGTGATAGTCTATTGAGGGTCTTTCTCAGCCAGATTTTCTGCAATATCACAACTTACTGACAATGGCTTTCCTCTTGTAAATCTATTCTGAATTCGAATAGTGAAAATATCTTTTAAAGAAATTAATCACTACTTTATAGGAAATTGCTTTGTTATTTTTGCACCCATTATTTTTCGTTAAATGATCAGACAACTTCAAAATATTGCAGTTCTTCACTGCACATATAAACAGAAAAATGAATTTTCCCTCCTCTAGTTGAAACACTTTTTGGTTTTCTTTTTTTTTCCCAACAGAATAATAAATTTATCAATTTTAAATGCTTGGGTTTAATAAAGTGCCTCTCTAATGGGATCTAATGGATGTAATGTAATATCAGAAAAAGTCCTCTGTGTGTGATATTCAGATGAAATAACTGTTGATCTGACACATTTTTGTATGAATTCGGTATTTCTTAAAATATATGTATAATTGAATACCTTTTCATGAGATCAGATTAGATTATGAGGATTCATTCTTTGGAGGTACTCTTGTTTTGTAAAATGCAGAGGCCAGAACAGTGTCTCCAGGCACTAGAATGAATAGAGAAGCTGATGCTACTGTTCCCGTGTCATTCACTTATCATGTAGCCAGTAATATGCATAATGTGGTATTACTTTAAATACTGACAAAATTTTCTTTCATAAAATAATTAATAATTACTTTAAAAAAATTGAATAAAACCAGCTTGGGCAAATTCTACAGACACAATTAGAGATTCACAGTGGCTGTAATAAAAAAAAAATTGCTAGAATTATGAGAATTACAGAAATTCTATTTGAAATAAGTACTCTAGGAACACATAGTTATTATATAGTATAGTATTATTTGTATACAATTATATATTATAAAATAGATAATAATTATTTTATACTCATAAAAATGAGGCTTTTGGGAATGGGCATATAACTTAATATTAAGTTGGATTTCTCTTTCTCTTTCAAGATCAAAACAAAATATAGTAGAGTATAGCAAGAAAACATTTGAAAAATAGTATCAATGAAGTGGTAGCACGAGTGCATAAGCACCAATCCGTCTGTGCATGACAGAATGCTCTATTTCCATGTAAAAAATAATGACTTTAAAAGCATCACGTTTTCTAGCAACTGATCCCATCTCTTGACACTCGGAAAACCTCCTGTGTTTTGGATAAGTGCATGAGATGTAATAATGTTCTATTCTTAGAAATCTGATTATGTGCTTCAAGAAGCTTAAAAAAAATCTAGCAGTGATGCATTGCCAACAGGAATGTAGAAGAGTTTTTGTGTTCCTAGGGAGGTTAAAGCCATTCTTTCTATAAAAAAAAAAAAAAAAAAAAAAAAAAAACAAACAAAAGAATCTCCCTGATATGTTAGAAAGTNAAAAAAAAAAAAAAAGTGGTAAGCAAAACAAAAATTGAACCAACCCCCCCACTTTCTAGTCACTGCAACACAGTCATGCTCGTGCTGAGTAAACATGAACACAGCTGTTACAGATCTGCTGTGTAAGAGAAAAAAAAAA
>VZRH01002310.1:1559938-1574120 GCA_013397555.1 Urocynchramus pylzowi | reverse complement strand
CCTGAGGACTGAGTCCAGGAAGACTGCAGCCACAATTCCAATTGGACTGAGACTACACCCTGACCAACCGGGTGTCAGGTTGAGTTCTGACTCTGTCTGTGTTGTTTTAATTTACTGCATTTGTTTATTTCATATTTTTATATTTTTAGCTTCCCTACTAAAAGACTGTTATCCCTGCTCCCATATTTCTTGCCTGAGAGCCCCTTGATTTAAATTTTATAGCAATTCAGAGGGAGGGAGTGTACATTCTTTATTCCAGGGGAGGCTCTGGCCTTCCTTAGCAGACACCTGTCTTCCCAAACCAAGACACATGCCCTCACTGCCCTGCCCTGCCCTCACTGCCCTGCCCGTGTTTGTTGCTCAATGGCTTCAGAGTTGTGATGAAGCCTGGGGGCTGCTGGATGGGTTCCTGAACTTGGGAACCCCTCTGTACAGCTCGATCTCACTCTCTAGTCTTTCCTTCAGTCACGGCCACTTCATAATGAAGATGTAGACTTGTAGTTGGATACAAATTTTCCCTAAATACAAAGAGGACAAAGAAGACATGTAAAGTCCCCACCTTCATCTGAAGCTAATAATACAGATGGAAAATAGTTTTAGGCAACTCCTTTAGAAAAGGTCCTCACAAGCTAATAGGTCTGTTTCTGGGCCACTTTTCTCCCATACTTTTTTTCCGAGAACATGGCAAGCCCTTTACCAGTGTTATCAAAGGTAAAAAAAAATCTGATATTTCATATTCTTTGTTAAGGAAAAAGAGTATGAAGTATCAGATTCCAAATGCCATCTCAGTGCAAAGTCCCAGCTCAGAACCCAGTTGAAGTCCATTCAGCCATTCCATTCAGCTCAAGGTCATGTCCCGCTCATATTGATCAATCAATCAATCAATCAATCAATCAATTTTATTAATTTTTTCCATAATTGATATCACTAAACTGATAGATTAAAAGGCATCAGGTCAGCCTTAGTGCACATACAATAAGCTTCAGAATTCCTGTAATCTCATCTTCTAAAGTAATAATAGCTTTAGTGAAATTGTTATTCTAATTCTGTCAAATTTGGATAATTTTTCAAAGCAGTGATATTTAATCTAAATGGGATAATTTCTTTCTCAATATTTCCATCTTATAATTTAATGTCAAGCATGCAGGAGTTTAGCAGCACCTCCTCTTCAAACACACAAAACAAGAATGGCTGGCAATCAGTGAAACGCATGAAAATCAGTCAAGAAGTTCTTATACAAAGAGCCTACTTAGACTAAAGATATAGTGTACTACTTTTCAGGCAGAAATTATACTGATAGACTCAAAGCTAATAGCCTGTAGTAGCTTTGTTTGGTGGTGTGACATGTTAAGTCTTGTTAACATCAATTGTATATATGGTTCAAAGAGATAATATACACCAGAATATTTAAATTAATATAATGACATAAAAACCTCAGTGCGGGCAGGTGAAAATTTTAAGGATCTAATTTGGCTTTCTCATCTAGTTAACTGCTCCATCACAGTGCATTTACCTACATGCAGGAGGATTGACTGAGTCAGGCCCTAATTTTTGCAGACCAAATCTGTTCTTTGTGTTAAAGGAAAATAGATAACTTTGAAACTATAGGATTGGAAATACGTTTCTTGGCTATTTTTAGCAACACAATTTAATCCTAACATTTGGCTTCCATTCCATTCTCAGTTACAATGAATAATAAGTAAGGAGACCATCAGTAGCATGTTACATTTATTAATGCCCTTTGTTTAATGATTTTAAGGTCTTCATGGTCATGAATAAATTAAGCATTAAGACAACAGTGTGGATATAGGTAGTTTTGTTGTATAAGGAAGAAAATGAAACATGAGGAATGACATGAATCACTCAAGCTGAGTCAGTGCTTGATTGGGATACAGAACCTGGACACTTGTGCTCTTGCTTTTTTTCTAACCACTAAGCACATTTTCTGAACTTGGTCACTTCGAGTGCTTTGCATGAGAAAAATCAAATTAAAAAACCCCAATCAAACAACGACAACAACAAAAAGCTACAGAAAGAAAATAATGAATCATGAATCAGAGAACTCTCAGATTGTGAGAGCTTGAGGAGACTGCCTTCTGAAGGTCTTTCGATACCTTTCCCAGGCAATCACAGAGAAAACCAGATGCAGCTATTCTTAAGAAAATATTACAAGACTTTCCCTGTGGTTTCATACCTTGAAGTTCCAAAGATATTTCTAAAGCAAATTTCATGTACTAGTCAGAGGTGGGTGTCTGTAAGGGAAGTTGTGGATGGGAAGCTATATATTCACCCACCCCCCATGCTCCTTGAAGGTGCCCCCAGCTCTACACCTCATTCAAGATGAATGAAAAATAATCCACCAGGTCTTTTTAAAAAATCCCCTCAGATTTACCTTAAAATTGAACTTTAAACACTGACTGCTAAAGGATTGACTTTCAGACTTGGCCCAATGCAGCACATATTGCAATCCGTACAGTCCTTCCTCTTAGCTGCAAAGCTAAGATTATGGTAATTTTGTTAATAAAGAAAAAAATCAAATGTTTCCTTTAAATATTTCCTAACATTCTTATGAAAAAGAGAATAATGAAAAGGAGAAAAAATGATAATGAAATAACAGAATGACAATGTATCTCTAGCATAGAAAGATGACATTGACATTCAATTGTTCACCTCTATGACTTGAGCTTGAGATACAGTGCTTTTATCAGAGTGATAAGAAGTAATGAACCAGGTTCAATAATCAACAATAAAATGATCTGGTATTTCTCTGTTGGTCTAAAATGTACACATGCCCACCCAGGTACAGGTACATATTTCCTCATGTGGCTAATTTTATAACATTCACACTTAGGTTTTTTGATGGATGGTTTCAGGTCTGTCATATTTTGTGATTACAGGAAACCTGATCTGAAAGATGAAGATGCTTCCCTCAGCAAGCACTCATTCTGTCACACTGGGAGTGAATCTCCCAGATTTTGTGCATGGAGTATTCTGTCTTAATGTGGGCCTGAAGAGGCTCAAAGGATCCATCAAGGTCAAGCAAAACTGAGGAGAACAGCAGAGAATCATAAAGAAAACAAGAGAAAAACACAGAAGCAAAAGAAACATGGAAAATTTCCCTTCTTTTCCCATCCAGCAAAAGTGATGGACTACATCACTTTTTGTTTTTTACTTTTTTTTTTCTTTTTTTTTACTGCCTACATGGACTTACACTAAACATGCTCCAGTAAACAAAAGGATGTGTGATCTGAGGTGCTCTCAGCAAAATAACTTTTTTTTGTCTGTTTGGTCACTGATATTTTCTTCTGAGAGGGAAAGCATTCATTCTCCTCTACAGTCATCTAAATTTGTTTTTGTAATTTTGTGCAGAGATTCTTTGACCAAGGTGAGATGAGAAAGGGGAACTTTATGGTTGCCTGCCTGAAAACAGTTATGTTTACTAGGACCATTGCTGGGACCTGGGACAGAACAGCAGCAGCCTCTGATTCCTCAGAGGTTGTTTTTCTTCAACTAGTGCTTATCTTATGTTGTGACCTGATGGGAAATGTGACTGCCTTGGAGTGCCTGAGTTCCTTTCCCTCTTTTTTCATTTCTTGAGTCTCTCCATGTAGTTACATCTTCATCACTTTTATATCCAGGTACCTGCTGGGCTCAGAGCCAGATCTGACTCTCTCTCAGAAGCTTTACCACAAAGCTCTCAGACTCCTAAGATCTGCATTTGTCCTGTTTCCAGGCTATACACTATACACAGGCATAGGCAATGCATGCCAATGAAGTTCTACATTGTTTGTGAAATGTACAGGCTCAGGACTATATAACTTCTGATCTTGTTCAATGGAAAACATTTCACTGAACTTGACCTTCTGACTGAATGCAATACTGCTCGAATAGCATGTCTTTCTCATTTGTATTGCTCAAGGAAATCCTGTTCTCTGTGACATTAGGTTTTATCTGTGCCATCAATCTCTAGCAGAAAGACATACAGAAGCTCTGCTTAGGATGCAAATCTTTTTTTATTATTATTAATGCTGAACATAACCACTTCATCTTTGTAGTTCATTATTTTCAGAATTCGTCTGTTCATTTTCCTGGAACATGAGAAAACTGTGGTTTTTATGTCTTATTTAATGAACTGTGGTTTGCACCATAATGGAATAGCAAATGACTGTCAGATCACAGATAATATGCCATCTGTGATGTTGTACTAAGTTGTTGGGCCAAATATTCTGGTATAAGTCAGCACAGCTTAATTTATATGAGCAGAGCCTTTCAATCAAACTTAAAATAAAAATCCATCCACTCAAATTTTCTTTTCCTTCTTCTAATTGCAGAGCCAAAGTAAGATTTCAGAAGTTGTATTAAAACCTCTGGGAGTGTGAAAGCACTGCAGCAGGAAAGCAAGCAAACAAACAAATCAAACCAAACTTTTTAAAAGAAGTTCACATTTACCTCAGATATTTTTTGCTGCTGTATTTTTTGTGTTTCGTCTACCTTTAAACATTAAACCATTCAGTCTGTAGCAGAATTTTTATTTTCCGCCCTCAAACTTTAATGCATAAACTGAGTATTTTAATTTTTCAGTGTGCTAAAGATTCTCAGGGACAGGCAGGGAGATTGCTGTGGACAGCAAATTGTTGCAACAACCCACAGACCTCACAACCCTCTCCATCTAATGATGGAGATATAGCGTGGCCAGATTCTCACCAGACATGTGATGATGGAATCAAAATTTTGGTAAATGTTAGAGGCACTTGCTGTCATTGGACATGAGGGAACATGGCTTTGCAGTGCCAGCATGGGATGTTATATGACCTGTCTCTGCTATAACATTTTCTCCCAGTCTTGAAATCATGTGGAGCCTCAACTATTGCCATTATCAGGCACTGACAAGGGTAAGCACAACGTAAAGGCTGTGACTGAACTGCCTGTGACTTGGTGAGGCAAGAACCTCTCAGCCATTCAGCACAAGGGCAATGGCACAGACAAATTAGAGAGCAGCACAGCTGTGTTTAAAACTTTCCCAAATTCTACACTTTAGAGCAAACTGAAAAAGATTTAAAAACCCCAGTAATTCTATGGGGGTGTGGGGGGAAGCAAATCTAGGACTTTTGGAAAGACCCAGCAATAATTGCAATAGTTACAGGTATACCCACAGTTTGTTTAACACTCATCAGCAATAGAAGTTCTGGACTGAGAAGGTGAGAACTGAAACTCTGCCATTATTATCCTCTGAAAACAAAAAATAGCTTTCACCTTGCAGTGCATCAGCACAAACAGGTCTGATCACATCCAAGCACTCAGAAACATACTGCCAGCACTCAGTCACTGGAAAACAGGCAGCTTTGGGAAAAAAAAAGGATGGGAAAATTTTTCCACAATGTTTGGGAATGCTTGGCATGCAGAAAAACCCTGCTGGCTTTCTGCCGCTCTGCCTGAGAGACAGAACACAGAACTGCAGATTCTGCTGATAGCATCCTAATGTGTTAATTTTGCTGCTTTGAGTGTTTTTATCATCCTTGGTCAAAGCAAGAGAAAGAATGGAGGGACCTTTTACTTTCTCTCTGAAGCCCACAGCAGGTTTTCATTCAATGGCAAAGTGTCAGAACCAGTGCTTGACCAAACAATTTTGCATTTTTGCAGCAGACTGCATGTCCCTAAAAGTTCTTATCTGAACCATAGGTTCCAGCCATAATCCCATGGTTACATAAGAGTTTGCCTTGGAGCTGGCATCCCGTGCAGATGATATTCCTTCACTTAATGTGACCCACCACAGTGAACTCTGGATATCCTACTGATGGAAATGCCCCACCATTGTCTGTGGCTTTGTGCCTTCTCCTAAAGTTGTATCTTGGCCCTTCTTGGTTTTAATTTTCACACTTGCACTCACAATTGGGGCACCAGGACCACCTGAACCAGAACTGAGGCAGGGCAGGGCAAGAGAGATCATCAGGGTGGGCTGGTTATCTTCCTTGCTGACCCTTTGGTTCTGGTCCTGCACCAAAATGTTTCCTTGCAGGAAGAGTCATAAATGATGTCCTTGGTGACAATTCCCTGCTCTGATTCTGGTGCCACAGGCTGTCTGAGGGATGTGACCCTTGAGCTGAATGCTGTAAGGAAGCAAAAGGTTCTCACACTGTGTGCACTTAGAACGAGCTTTATCCTCAAACAGAAAGGACCCTGGTTATGTTAACTGGGAAAATAAACTCCACCCTTGAACACCATGCTTACCCTGGCTGTAAGCACAAACTG
Source organism: Urocynchramus pylzowi (assembly GCA_013397555.1). Taxonomy (NCBI): domain Eukaryota; kingdom Metazoa; phylum Chordata; class Aves; order Passeriformes; family Fringillidae; genus Urocynchramus; species Urocynchramus pylzowi. The sequence continues at coordinate 1,567,871 of VZRH01002310.1, read as the reverse complement.
GTTCACATCTATATGCAAGGTATGTGCAAGCCCCTGTGGTTCCTCCTCATTTGTGGCAGGAAGGATCAAGGGAAAAGCTGTAAAGAAGAAAGCCTTTACAACATCCACCACCAACTTTTCAGAGCAACAGTTTGGACCCGTTTCCTGACTCACTGACATAGGCAAGTAAGATGGGAGCACTGGGAAATGGTAGCACTCCATTTTTTAGCTCAAAAGCACTAAGATGAATATGGCACTGAAATTAAAGATAATATATAATTTCTGTCCCCAGGAGATGCATGCTTTCCTACCAGGAAGATCAAATTTAACAGGCACAAATAAACATTTACATAACAATATTCTATTTGCTGCTTATTACAAGACTGTAAGAAACAGTATACTGTAAAAGGGATCTGTAGGCCAGAGTTGAAGTGACATTGATTTTTCTGCTGATAACAATACTCAAGCAAATAAACCACAGGGCTTTGAGAGCACATCCAAGATATGCATTACTGCTTAAGGCACTTAGATGAGATGGGAAATGAGCCTGCTGGAGCTATTCCATATCTGAACAAGATGCAAAGTAGTAGAGTTTGCAAGACGCTTGTGTGCACAGAGCTAGCAGAGGCAATCCGTAAGAAGGAGGCTCTGCTACATGTTTTCACAATACATGTCATGCATACTCCTCTCTGTCATGATGTGATAAACTGTTTGTTTGTAGCCACAGACTTGCATACTGTAAAACAATCAGCAAAGGACCGCATTGCCAAGCAGGTTGTCACTGCTGATTCTGTAAGCTTTCTGTGACCTCTCTTTTGACCATATTGTTGCTGTTTGTCCTTCTAAAAGACATGTGGCAATATCGCAAGCATCAGGAAGAAAGAAACATCGCTAAAGCAGAAGTTTAACTGCGTCAATCCTTGCTCAAAGCAGAGCAGGTGTTAAACATCTGCAGCCTGGACATTGAAGCACTGCACCTTTCCCCTTCCTCCCTTAACCTAATGCAACTCACAGTGTTATCTAGCAGCCTTGCACTCTTCTGCAGCCTATAGTCCCATGTTGTATCTCGGATTGTCTAAAGCAAATAGAATATATGTAGAGTTTCTCTCAGCCTTTTCCTAGAATTAAAAAAAATATCAGGTAATAAGTCAGTTGTATTTTGCTTTTTATTCAAATGTCATGCAACTTTACAGACAATTGTTAAACCTCACAAACCTCATAAAAGAAAATGTGCCTGTGCATTTTGTCAAGATGAAAACACAAGGACACAGAGGTTAAATGGCTGAATAAAAAACATACTGGAAAATCAGTGGCAGAACCAGATACAAAACAAAAAATAAAGAAGCCCTTTCTCAGCAGCCATCTTGTACTATACAATCTTCATCACTGTCCTTAAATGCAATGCATAATGTCCTTAACTGCTTCCACTGATGCTCTACCATTAACAGTATTTTTCCATGCAGACAGGAATATAAATTTTCAATGTAGATTATTTCCAGTCTGTAACAATTGTTTCTATAATCCTCAAGTGAGTCTCCAGTATTTTGTGCTGTGAAAGCAATATCTTCAACAAATTTTACTTTATGATCATGAATAATTTAGTAATTTTTTTTTCAGGTAAGATGTTGGGATAACTAGAAATGATGACCCTCTTAAGGTAAGTCTAGTAAGGACAATAATTTTCTGAAATTATTGTCATGCAAGTTGAACACTAGGGGTCATATTTAGATAACCACTGACATACTGCAGAGCACATCCAGGAGAAAAACAACCACTCGCTCATCAACGACCCATGAATTTTAAGCAATTTCCAGAGGAACAGCAGTGATTTTCATAGTTTGCTGTGAAGTGCTAGGTTGACTCATGTATTTCTCTGTTTTTTGACAGGAGCTGGGAAACAAAATGGGAAGGCTTACAACATGCTCACAGCATCAGACGAGCCCTATCTTTCTCCCTAACAGGGTCTGCCCCTGTGCAGGTGTTTCGCTCTTTTCCTTTTGTATTTTTGGTACCACGATAGTTCTAGTTCAGGAAGAGGGGTGCAAAAAGTTTTTGTTGTTGAGACAAAGTGCTCTGAAGTAAGCTGCAAAGTTCATTTAGGAGTCAGAATCAGAGTCAGAGGCAGCAGCATGGGTGTTTTCATCAGTTTTACTAAGCTTTTGAATACTCACGCATTTCCTGTAGTTAACTTTCACCACCAGAGAACAGGCTCCAAGTAAAGTACCTTGATGTTAGTTTTCCACCATTCCCACAGTAGTGGGAAGACACAGCAAGGAGATCGTGCATTCATGGAAGTGAAGCTCTACCAGTGTTGAGAGACAGATGTGTTCCCATACATCAAGCAGAAAGATGAGAGGTGGCCTGGTGTGTGTCTTTGCATTCCCACTCACTGTCCCCAGCTGTGCCATGGTTCCTCAATGGCTGCAGAAGGCTTGTGTGCTCAGGCTGCTACAGGTTATCATAATTCTGGGTAGATCTCAACTTGCAGCATTGTGCTGCTGCAGTTCCACACAATGAAATGCAAATATAGAATGCAAGAGTCATCTCAGGTGTAACACCTTTCTGCCCTCTTGGCTTGCTTGTTTCCTGTGTTATAATTTCCACTACAGAGCTGTCCAGTCACTTTTAAATTCCTAAATACTGGAGTTTCCAGCTTTTGCTTTTGAAGACTATTTCACAATTCAAAATGTCTTGCCGTCACAGAGGTATTCTTGACATCCATCCTAAAATTTCCTTTTCTTAATTTCACCTCACTATTCCTAATTAAACACCCATGTGAAAAATTCCTTCCCACAACTAGAGACAGATTATGGCTGATCTTTCATGCATATGCAAGCTGAATAAGAAACAGAGAACCTGAATTTCCCCTTGCCTGTAAGATAAATGCAAAATTAGCACCAAGAAAGTCTCTAAACAATATTCTTTCAAAATTGTAGTGATGAGTGTGTTAATATATAGTTTGTTTGAACTCAGATGCTGTAGAAAACATGAAACAGAACTGAAAATAAATAAGCAGTGCAAGACAAATAGAAGGTCTAAGGTTTTTTAAAAGCCTTTACTACTCTTTCATACTAAATATATCATGCCACAAACATGACTTTCAATGTCTCTTTGAAAATGTATTGCCACACTTAAATATTCCCACTGTTTTGTGGAGCTTTTTGTGAAACTACCTGACCAGTACAACAGCTTTCTGAAGTGATTAACAAGTTATTCCAAAGCCTTATTGCTGGTAATTTAGTAGTCACAGATTATTAATTGAAACAAGGATTTGCACTCAGGCAAGGGGTAAAAAATTCTGCATTCAGAGCTTTGACTAAAAGTCACCAGCACTTTGCACAACAATAAGAGATTAATCCATGTTGTCCTGGTTAAATTCTGATTTGCCTCTATTGTGTTAACTTTCGATTTTAATGTAGTTTCAAATTGAAAGGGCTGTTTTTTAATACCCCTTCTCAAAAATGACTGCACTTTGTTTCTAGTACACAGCAGCTGGTTTGGTAATACATATTTCAGACACTGAGCCTCAACACTGAGTGGAAGCATGGATGAGATACTTCCACCTCTAAATACCCTGCAGGAAATCAAAATTTTCTATTAATATAGCAATCTAGCAGTATAGACAATTTTTGTTAAAATATGTCACTGTTCACGAAGTTTGCTCTTCAGAAATACATGTTATTCCATATATCATGTTTATCTCAGATTGAATTGCAGAAAAGCCAGAATAGAGAACTGAGACTCAAAAGGACTAAACTAACAACAGTCAAAACCCTAAAGAAGTAAAAAGAACATTTAAAAAATGCTCAAATTCAAATGAAATTACAAACATTTAAAATAGCCTTGTTTTTGTTAAGATCTCTGGGGAGAGTCTTGAAAAATTGATTAATTTTAAAAAGCACATTAAACACCAACTATTGAGTCTTAAGTCTATTAACTGGAATACTATAAAATTATGTTATTTTTATTATTTTTTTTTGCTGCTTGGGACAGAGAAGCTCCACACAACTAATTGCTGAAACATGCTTTTTCCTACATGATGCATGGATGGATTTGTGGATTTGTTTCAACCCTAAGTCATGCCAAAGAGTGTTGCATAAGTATCCCTCTCCCACTTCATCTCGACAGCGTGGATTTTATCTGGGGACAGTCAGTAACATGATGCTGACCCTGATTTCAGGGTGGATGAGGAGGGCAGATGTCTAGATCATGGCCACTAGGGATGGGCACTTCTGTGGATTTCAGGTGGAAAGCCTGATCTCTGCTCTGCCAATTGTAAAGGGCTTTGTCTGGAGTATAACCAACCAGGCAGTGAAATTAAAAAAAAAAAAAAAATCTGTTTTCTTAGAGGCCTACAGACAATTTGTATGTAAAACAGCTGTAGTAATAGCATAATTATGTATTAACATAATTTTTTTTTTCCTTGGGTGTGATGTGACAAGGTAAGCATGTAAGGCTGAGGCTGGTAGCTGAGAGTATCCTTGTGAGTTTTCACAAAGCGTAATTGGTAGTATTTTCATGCTGGTAGGTTTTAAATAATTTGTTGCAGTATGTCATTGTGGCCTATTTCAAATCCCAAGGATTGCCCTTTTAATTCTGGAAAATGTCATTTCAAAAAAGGGAAAATTATACAGATTGTTGGAAGCTCTGTGTTTTGCTACATCTCAACCTAAAAATTTTTAGCAGTAGGATCTTCATCCCATACTAGATAGAAAATTATTTTATTGAACATTTATGTTTATTTTAGCATAATCCATTCCTGTAATCAGATAAAAACTGTAAGAGGAGGATAAACATTAAACTACAGAGTTTCTGTCCAATAGCAATAGAGTACTCTTTTTATCAAATGTGTGACTTTATAAACACCTGATGTAAGGCAGATGGGGCAACTCATCAAAGGCAGGTCAGAGGCTGGAAGAATTAGCACAGGACTCTTATGCTAGACTCTTAGACTCACCTCTACTTAATATGTTTTTGAATTCCAATAGGAAATCACATAAACAAAACCTGTGCACTTAAATATTGGATTTAGAATTTCAAATCACAAGTTGGACATCTTTTAAAACCTGGTTGGGAACAGATTATGCAAAACACTGAAGTATGGACATTTGCTGTGACAATGAAGAAAGTGACTCATCTTTGGAGTACTAGCTTCACTATTTGACTCTTCAAATCACAGTTTCTCTGGTTGGGAATAGAAGAGGCCCCTACAAAGCATGGGGCTGAACATCCTCACTTCTTCTTTTTAATGAGGATTAGTGAATGCAGCACCTTGCAAGAGCTGGGTTATGTTTGAGGAACTGCAGTGCTGTGTTTTGCTGTAATTTGCTGTAAAGCTGAGAAAATCTTCCCTCAGTAAATTGTGGTTGGAGAATTATTTGCACACTGAAAGTAAAATTTTGATACTGTAAGAACCAGGCCTATATGCTATAATCTACTTATCTGGTGTTTTATCCAAAACACATAAATAAAGTCTACTTTGGGGAATAAAAGATTATATAAAATAATTATATAAAATAAAGATTCTTTGGGGAATACCCCACAAGTACATCTACACCAAATATTATTGTTCTGTGTAGCAAAAAAGGATATAAAAGTAGGAAGTCTATTTCTATGGGCTGTCTCAAGACACATAGCAGCAAACCAGGAAGGCAGCTCAAGAAAGGGAGAACTAATGAATGCTTGACTGTAGCTTTGCCTAAGGGAATGAGAGGGTAGGAGTCTATGGCTGTTCTTTGCTGCAGATATGGAGCTGTTGGTCCAAGAACTCAGCAGGACTGCCAGGTGGCCATAGGATGAAGGCTAAAATGTCACCTCTCCCCTTTCTTCCTCATGCACCTTTCAGAAGGTGGCTGATTCATGCACCTGTGGCTTCATGACATGACATTTTTGTGGTAGAACCTGCTCAAGATCTTGCAGTCCTGGTTTCCCCACTGTAAACGCATTCTGTGCAGCAGTGCTGCCGTTTCTAAGTGACCTGGCAAACAGAGACTATTCCTTTAGTTTGGGATGGATGAATCATTGTTCCAGGCATGACTTTTAAGCACACAGTCTCTGCACCTCCTGCCCAAAGCACTTCCTGCCCAAAGCACTGCAGATCTGTCCTAAACTTTTATTTCCTCTGTCACCAGTAGCTCATTCTTGTCCCAGCTGGAAGAATGACTGCTAGCACTGGGGAGCCTGCTAGGGAGGTCACAGACATACAGCAGGTTCTTTCATGCTCTTTCTCATATTCCAAAGGGTCCCAGGGCACAGAGACATTTTAGGGCTAGATGGAGAGGGAAGAAAGACAGCCATGAAAAAGTGAGGGTTGTTGTGGATTCAATTTCTCCTTCAAGCTGTGATCAACTCCTAGGATGCTTCATAAAACAATTAGAGCTTATCTAAAGCAACATAAGCTCCCTGGAGATGTGTTCACATTGTCTAATTTTAGACAGCTAATGTATGTGCTCTGACTAGTCTTCTGAACAGTCCTGTCTCTTTCTCCATTAACTCTGTGGGAGCTCAGGCATCCAGGCTCTCCCCAGGCTCTTCTGCATTGTCTCCTGCAGTTACAAGTCCAAAGTGGTCCAAAATACTGAGACTGTACATTTGCAGAAGCTCCACTCTCTTGAACTCCAGCAGCAGGGGCTGCTAGCTGGTGCAAGGAGCAAAAAATCCCCAGCATTTCTTCTCCTGATGGACCAGCCCCTGCAGGGGGGTATGACTGGGAGGTGTCCCCATTAGCGAGCACTGCTGTGTCTGTGTTTCCACCCGTGCGTTCTTTGTGGTTCTCATCTGAAGAGATCCCTTTGACATAAATGGCCACACCTGAGTTTCTTCTGTCTTCCAAGGGAATGATAAAGGGATTCATAAGGCTAGGATTGTTATATCAAAGATATACAGGATGCAATAAAAAGCCTACAAAATGAACATTTTTTGTGCTTTTCAAAAATGGGTGATACATTTATGAAGTGTTTATCTCCCACTTTATTCTTGAATATGTTGTGACCTGTCTTGCAATTGCAAAGTGCTTCAAAACTTATCCTTCAGTGACATTGTGTTGATGTGAAAATGAGATGCACCAGAGACTGAAGACTTTTCACTTTGTAGGTTATAGAAGCAAATTGTTATTTATAACACACAGGTGATCTTTGTGTGACTACCTCTCCATGTATCTGGTTCAGTGACTGCTGTTGGCAAGGAAGATAAAAAGGAAATCTGTATTTCAAGCAGACATGGGAGAAAAGAACAGAAAAGGAAAAAAAATTGGTTTAAAATTAAATTAAAATTGCTGTTTAAAAAAAAAATATTGCATTAAAGAAGTTTTAGGACATAGACAGCTTCTCAGAAGGCATATTCTGGCAGTATGCTCATGCAGAATGATCACCAGCAGAGTTGTATCAGGGTATGCTTATGGTGTGTGAACCAAAGCAAGCAGCCCTGATGGACAAAAAGTAAATGCAAAGCTAAAGAAATCTTAGTAACAAGACTTCTAGTGTAGTTTGAGGTTTCTCCTGTAAGTGGGTTTTTTTTTTGTGCTTTAAATCTTAACCAAATACTTTTTTGCAAAACAATAGCAGTTTCAGCAAAAGTGTTTTGTTAAAATAAAAAGAGTACAGTCTGGAAACAAAACCCATTTCAGCTTTTGGAAGAAGAGAGGAAATCTAACAAACCTAAGAGATCTGCTTTCTCCCCCCCCCACCCCCAAATTATTCTTGGCTATGTATTGTAACACTCACTTTTTATTTACTGATAACAGTTTTGAAGTACTGTAAGCTCATGTGTCAATCCACATGCTCTATCACAGTCAGTTAGTTTACATTGTGACTACTGGCTGTAGTCTTTAATACATGTATGGGGCCTAACACAATTATCTCCAATTATGGGTAAGTCATATAGAAGTCAATAAGAGCATCAAACGAATGAGGACTTCAGGAGTGTTTGCTCAGCTGAATATAAACTTCAAAATATA
>VZRH01002310.1:1472893-1559629 GCA_013397555.1 Urocynchramus pylzowi | reverse complement strand
CCTTCCCTCCCTCCCTCCCTTCCTCCCTCCTACACTCAGGCTATAAAAAAGCCTCAGAGACACAATTTAGCACCATCACTCTCACACTGAGTAGATAGTGCACACTTCCCTACAGTTTTTTGTCTCTACAGTCTAGCAGCCGTAAACCAGAGGTGCAACACTAGGTAGCACTTCTTCATTTTGCTCTCAGAAAGGGCCTTTGTAAAGTGCCCACAGAACTTCAGCTGTACCACAATCACTGGATACTTTGGGAAAAGTGTCAGAAACTAAAGGACAAAAAGTGTACAGCAACTGGAGACTGATTGAAAAAAAAAAAAAAAAAGATAAATCCATACTTTTTTTAAATTAATCTTGAGATAGAATATCAGGCTTCCAGAAGAAGTAGTTCTATTATCAGACCTAACAAGGTAAGAAACACCACAATACAGGGAAGAATATACAAAAATGCCTTTTCTTCCTATTTTGTGAAGAGTCACACATTTTGCCACATTAGATGCCCAGCCTTCACCTGTAAACATATTAAGTAATTTCATGTAAACATATTAAGTAATTTCAGAATTACAGCACGTTAATCGGACATCAGAGTCCACGAGATACTTAACTGAGCAAGATAACCAAGAAAGACCAGAACAAATGCTGGATTTATTTTCCCATCTAAGTAGAGGCAATACTGCAGGTAGAAGTGCTGTCAAATGGTCATTTTTGAGAAACCACCAAAAAACTTGATGGATACTTTGTCAATTTCCACGTGTTACAGATCTTCATTGTGACACCAAATTCAAACATAGTGCCCAAAGCCACGTTCTTGTCCACCTCTGACCTGAATAAGGCTCACAGTCCTGCTCTCCTAACTTCATGCATGTTAAAAGATGAAAACACATCCTCTTTATCAGACCATCAAATTTTAAAATAGCTTTTGATCGCATTGTTTTAGTAAAGGTAGTTGTGATGATTGCATACAGGGTACAGGAAAAGCATGTCTTTAAAAGACTGCAGCCAATGTAATTTACCAGAAATTATCTTGGCCCAGGATAAGTTTTAAAGGCCACTTTAAATTATAGTAAGATATTTATTGCCAGGAACACTACTCTCTTTGATACAAATTTCCCCAAAACAATTGACATATAAGTGGTTGGTCCAGAGAGTATAGTCTGAAAATGTTCTTTAAAGTGGCAATTGAGTGTTACCTGTCTCTCAAAAAAAAAGAAATACATTGATAAAACAGTAGTAAACTTGGCTGTGCGAACACATACTCATGAGAATACGCTGGTCATACTATAATCATGAAAGATAGTCAGTAGCATAAAACCTTTGGAATATCTCCTAGCATTATAGTTTATTATAAGCTGAGAAACTAAATTAAATACATACCAGCGTATGCAGGTTTATTTTGTCACAATACAATAAATTGCAAAGCATTACCTAATATTGGTAACTAGATTTATGTCCTCCACATACTGCAGCACAGTATGTGGAGGGGTTCTTTAGACTCAGCCTGTACCTGTCTCTGGTCCCATTAGCCTTCTGCCAGATTGTTCCTGAATGTGCAATGCAGAAAATAGACCAGGAAAGCACATAAGAAAGGGATTTATGCAAAACTTTATTTAGGTGTCCATCAGTACTTTTGTCTCTGAATGAGAACGGTATTATTTTTACTCAGCTAAAATGCCACAGGTATGCTGTAGACCAGAAGGAAGATATTAATCTTATTTTTTCACTGACAGCTTCAGATACATATGATTATTGTCCTAAAGCAATGAAGAAAGCCACTAAATTTGTCTAGGCTTTGCCTCTTGTTTAATTTTCTCAGGATGAAGTGAGTTCTCACCTATTATGCTGGATAGAGGCTAAACTAATTTATTCCATTCTTATTTTGAACATATAGGAAAGTATCCCTGCAGTTATTGGAACGAGACTGCGAAACACAATTTATTCTTCAATGAAGCAAAAAAAAAAAAAAAAAAAAAAAAGGGCCTTAACTTCATATATGCTAGTCAAAAGGTCTAGTCTGTACTAGAGGCATCTTCTTGATCTTCAGAATTTATTTTGACCATGAACACAATACTGGCTTTTTTTTTTTTCATACCACTCCTTCCAGGACATTATGTACTGGACCCAGGAAGTATGAGCACTCAACAGTGCTCATCTAACTGCATTGAGGCTGACACTGTATCTCTCTGAATTTGTATCAGTGCCTTCATTTCCATAACAGTAGACTGAGAAAAGGTTAAAATAAAACCAACAAAAAACAGGCAAACATTTCTTCTAAAAATGTTCTGAAAATCACACCAACTTGTCCCTTAAAACTTGGGTAAATATCATTTGATAAACTTGATTTGCATGACTCTAGATGCTAATGATTTTGTACGTGCTTTTTTTGTCCTCCACCGTCAGTAATTGCACATTGACCTGACATGCAAAAGACATGCATTGCAAAAGACATGACCTTGCAAGGTATTTTTATGGCATGAAAATTGCAGTTTTAGTGCTTTTTCCACATTGGGTTGTGATTTTCTGGCAGCAGTTGGGAGAAACTGGCAAAAGTAAGAACAGGTCAAGTACTTCAGTGGCTGCATGCTGGGACTTGGCTGGGGCAACTAAGTCAGTCCTGACCTCTTGTATGGGTGGAAGGGCTGCTGACTATGGAACATGAGATAGAGTTAAGTGAAGGAAGACCTTACATCTCCTTCTGTCCTTGCTGAAGTAGGGCTCTCTCACAGTCCCCTTTAATCAGGATTGCAAAGTACCTGTTGAAGGTACTTCACAGATATTTGTGTCCAACTCCTTAGCTTTGCAATCCTCAAGGAAAGGGAAGCAGCTCTTTGAAAAAGTATAGGATAGCTGTGACAATTAAGTCCTTCACAGAGGACTACACAGACTATGTGTATGTTTAGAGACTTACTTAAGAATGATCCTAACGTAATCAGTATAGGTTTTCAAATATGCTTCTGCATTGGTTCCCCAGTGGAGAAAACCAAAAATGTTACATCATGGAAGCATACAGGGTCTCATTAAACTGTTGTGCCTGGAAAATTGTAAATTAAACTATCTGAAATGGCCTGGAAGCTGCTATTATCTTCAAGATGATGAAAAACAATTTCGAAACAAAATTACAAGTTTTGCACTATTAGGCTGACCCTGCAGGACATTACATTTCTTTGGTGATTTTTCATGCTTCTTTACTTTCCTTGTGCTCAGTATGCAGAGGAGATCTCTTTGATTAAGACCTCCATTCCCAAGGAAGAATTAACAACTTCACTTGCAAAATATAATCTAAGTGCATTGCATACTTTTACTGTTATATGGTTTTGCCCATTTCAGAAAACCCCGGCGGTGTTGGAAGGTCAGAGATCACTCATAGCACCTGCACTGCTCTGTTAAATGCTGATGTCCATTATCAAAGATTTCATTTTCTGAATAGTAAGATAAAAGCTTCTCCAACCAAATAATGGCTAGATAGCTTCAGGAAATATCACCAGGAATCACATGAAGGAACACAGGTGCTAAAGAGCTACTTCCTATGTTGGTTTAGAGCTTATAAATTCTCCTTATTGTACAATAAATGAAATAGTAATCTCTATGGGATAACATACTAACTTGTCCTTCCATTAAAAGTGAATTTACAGCAGTAATCTAAATTACTTCAGCAGCATTGATCTAGATATTGCTTCCAGAGCAAAGTCTGAATGCAGAGTATGTAGGAGAGGGCCTTTTGAAAGGGCTTTTTTAAAAAAGCCTTTCACAAAAATCAACATGAATTGCAGCTCCATATTCACTACTGCATTACCAGGCAAACTAAAGACATAGCTCAGTGTGAAGGTGTTTACTGGCAAGTATGTTAGAATGAAAAAAATTAATGGGAAAGAAAAGGGAGCATCTAATCACTGTAAGTGACCTTCAGATGATAGATAAAGTTAGGGGGAAAGATACAAGCAAACAAAAACACAGTGGAGCACAATGGGCTAAACTTATCCCAAGTAAACTCCGGCCAGCTGGCCAGTATCTGGTTGTCAAAATATGTTTAATGGTGAAAGAACGAAAGAAACAAATGAAGTATAAAATCTGTTCTAGAACATAGTACATTTGTTCTGTTTGGTTAAATCAGTATGCCTTCTCTAATGCCATTCTTTGAGATCAATAACTCATTATTGCACTACCAGTATCAAGCTATGATCCTTGCCATTTTTCTGACCCCTTTCATCACCCTTCTTTTTCCCCCACAGTGTTCTATAAATAGCCAATGTGCTATTTTCTTGTGATCACTGTAAACAGGGGTTTTAGGCATTTTTTTACCTATATCACCATGGAAACAAGATCTGTGTATACATCTATGCTTAGTCTTTCTCTAGAGTAAAAGCCTTCATTATCTATGCAAGCTTACGGCTAATTGTTCTGCATAAGATATGGGTGTCTTATTCCTACCTACTACTTCGGAAATTCATTTCATGTAGTTGCACATAACAAGCTGTAAAGAAGGTTTTATGAAGCCAATAATGCAGATATAATACTTGAGGAATTCCTTTTGGATTGGATATATTTATTTTTCCAAACATTTTGTTTGAGAGAAAACGAGATTGCTATCTGCTGTTTCCTTATTTTTTTGCAGGAAAGCAAAGGGTTGTTGACTTCCTCTCCCCTCCCTTCCTTCCTTCTTTCTGAAGGTACTGTACTCATCTGAAAAAAAAAAAAAGAGAACGAAATGATTGTTCCTGTTCTCCTTCTTAAGTCATTTGAAACATTGTCCCTGCTAGTTTTCTAAGTTTACTGCAATCTCTGCACGGGGGGGAGGGAGACAGCGGGAGAGAGAGACAGATATTACAAACATCAGAGCAGGTAGTGTTTAGGGCAAGACTCCTTCCAGCTTCAACAACTGGTAAGTTAAGTAAAACGCTTTTATGGTTAACTCTTTAAAAATATATATATATATATCTGTGTTTGTATTAAAAAAAGGTGTTAATCAGATACACATTTAACTGATGAAAGAATAATAACCAAATGCATTAATAAGCAGTCTATTTACGCTAGAGATACCTATAGTCTGGTTTTTAGATGCTGGTGCTATCACCATATGGTTTAACCTATGCAGATAGGAAAGTATTTTCCAAAGAGGCTGATAATATCCATAATATAATCTCCTGTGAATTTTGTGTGNTATATATATATATATCTGTGTTTGTATTAAAAAAAGGTGTTAATCAGATACACATTTAACTGATGAAAGAATAATAACCAAATGCATTAATAAGCAGTCTATTTACGCTAGAGATACCTATAGTCTGGTTTTTAGATGCTGGTGCTATCACCATATGGTTTAACCTATGCAGATAGGAAAGTATTTTCCAAAGAGGCTGATAATATCCATAATATAATCTCCTGTGAATTTTGTGTGTATAAGTCCTGCTACGAGAATCTTGTTACAGGCTTCACTAACTTTATCCTAACAATTTCATTAAGATTCACTGGGCCATTGCTAAAATATAAAGAGGAGCTGTGTCATATGGGAATCAATCTTTTTCATTTATCATCTGCCAGTACTGAAGGCTGCTCCAACACAACAACCTGTGCTATGTTGGGAGAATTACTGGGGCTGTTTTTGTTCCCTTCAAACTGCATTGTGTTTAGGATTACACATGTTTATCTCTACTCATCTGTGTATATGATTAGTCTAGGAACAATGACATTTAGGAGGTGGTAAAATGGTTCCTGGATCTCACTTGGAAAAAAACAAAACAAAAGAAAAAGTTCATGTTGTGCAGTACCTAACAGCATTGAGGCTGGTCGCCCACATCAGTAATAGGATGGACTCAATTGTATATCAGTTCGCAATTTTTTAGACAACAATAATGTTTTTCATGTTGATCATAAATGCATCAGAATGATCAGAACTGCCATGTGAAATGAGTGACTGAATGCAAGAGTATGTTTCAAATATTGCATGAGAAAAATCCCCCCCTGCACACTTTTATAGAAGCAGAATGCAGAGGTGGGGCAAGAAATAGGACAGGTGTCCATTTCTTTGTAGAAGGAGAATTTGCTTATCTTATGATTAAGTGTTTCTTCAAGCTGCTGCTCTCTGAAGTGCAGGGTCCTCTGAAGTGCAGGATGCCCAGAGCCCCGACAGAGAGGCTGCAAATGGTGGGCAGATATTGCAGAGGGCAGTCAGGCAGCTCCAGCTGCCCGCTCCAAATCCTGCTCCCGCCAGGGTACCTGGGCTGCGCTTCCGCCCTGGGACAGCCTCCTGCTCCCACCCCTCACTGAAACAACTAGTGGAAAGGACTTTTTGCCTCCCTCTATCTGGTGTCTTTCTGCAGGTTTTTCCATAAGACGGAATGATCTACCACAGATTCAGCCCAGTTTCTGGGTAAGTTGTAGATTCCTTTTGCTTTGGGAGCAGCCAAAGGGGGTTTTGCCAAAGGAGATGGAAATAACTTGTTTCTTGAACTCCTTAGCTTGATGTTGCCACTCAGTCTAGTTTGGTACAAGTTAATTGTTTATTTGGTTATACTTAACTCACAAACAATTTGTTATCTGCTAATAACAAATGTGTGCCAGGTCTTGCTGTGAAAACCATCTGCCCCATCTTCCCATTGAGATATCTGGGTTTATTTTTATGTGACTATATACTGATTCAAATTAAAGACATTATTTGGACAGCTATTTTGACAGTTACATGTCAAACATCTGGAATCCCAGTTTTTACGTCAAGTGAGACGTACAGGAGTCTTCCAAACACACACAGAATATTACATAAGCTCTGTGTTTGTGGTGGTATTTTGTTCAAACTGCAGGGTATTAGTCTGCATTGCAACCACTTTTAAGTTTTTAGTCTGGTTGGTTCAAAAGTTAGGTTTGTCATGTAGGCAAAAGTAAGCTGAATCCTTTAGATCCAAGTTTTATTTCTGAAGATGATAAACATTTATGTTTTCTCTATTTAGATCATATATACGATAAATCCTTTCTCTGAGGCATCGTCTGAAAGACATAAATATGAACAGATTTGTTCAAATCATAGTAGGTGAACAAAAGCACTACATACTGTTTTAAAACCCAGACCCCATTAATAAGCACAGAGAAAGCTTTTTAAAAGGAATGCTTAGTAATTTGACAGTAAAAAACAGACATTGAATTTTGAATTTAATTCTTATATTTTACCTATTAGGTTTATTTTCCTTTGAAAAAATACATCTTTGCAACCCTTTGGAGTTTATTTTCACTTTGTATAATTTATTGCCAGAACCACTGTAACATGATTTAGTACAGTAGGAGCTTATAACAGAACTCATATCTTTCTTAAGGTGTCAGAAAGATGATTTTTTTGGCTGACATGTTATTCTTTTGTCACTGAGATATTTACAGCAGAGAAAGGTATAGTGTGAGTCTGTATTGAGTACAGATTTGTTACTAGTTTACAGCACAAATTAAATATTTGTGCAATAAATTTTCAGTTATTCACCCCAATGTTCATGAGAGACTGGACTGTTAATGGTTAATGACACAACTCTTAAAATCATAAGCCAAGAATAAAAAGAGACAATTTGTGTTTATTTTGCTTAAAGTCTTACTGCTTCTATTGCTAATAGCCATATTTATGTATATAACATAAATAAGTAAATGATAACTAATTGTACGTATTTCCTCAGAGAATTATTTCAAGCTATTATTTCCATTTGATGTGTTCTCAATTATAATGAAATAAAACATAGAAGATTATTGCTTTTGTTTGTAAATAAAAAATAAAGCTATACCAGTAATGGCAGAGAGGTTACAGAAATAATTGTAGCCCGTGGAAATCCCAAGTTAGCAGGTCTGGTTCAAAAAGCATAGAAGCTAAGAGAAGTCTTTCTGTAAATCTCATTGCCTTTTTATATTTAAGACCAGTTTCTTTAATGGTGTAAACTACTGAGACTTTTTGGAAACAGAATAGTAGCACTGAGTTACATTCCTAGTAACATTTTGGCATGTCTAATGTACATTTTTTGGCCAGTAGACAATTTGAAGCTTTGAATCCCAAGGAGGTTTTGTTTTGTTTTGTTTAGGTTTTTTTAATTGTTTTTCATTCTTACAAACAAGCACATCAACAAGAGCCTTGTTTTAGGACTATCTGGGTGCAGAGCAAATAGTGGTGGTTTGAAAGACATGATGTGCATCTCACAGATAAACGTAGTGTCGTGTTTTAAGGTGCTGTTCCTAGTAGTGCCAGAGAGATAGACAGGATTTAGAACAGGATAGGCATGAGGGGATGAATTATGGAAGCAAGCCAATTCAAGCCCCATACACTGAGACAGAAGAGTATGGATTTCAGACAGAATTTACATTGTTTTCAATCTTCGAAATTGCAAAGACTCAGTGGTGCAGAAAGGTTTCTGAGTGGACTGCTCCACTCTTCTGGACATGTCAGCAGAATCTCATCATAAGAAACAAAAGCAGTAAAGGCTGCATAAGTTAATGGGGATTTTCTGTGGCTGTGCTGAAAGGACACAAATCAATGGTGTGTAAGGCAACATTTTGTTTACTGGTTGATAAAAGATGATCCATGGTTTTTGAGTACCAATGCATGTTCTTCAGTACCAAGTGATACAATCAAACTTCTCCTTCAAACACACCTTATAGCTGTGAGACTGCTACAGTTTGTTGTCAAATTATTAATTTGTTTGATGGACTAATTTTATAATCCAGCAAATTTTTAAAAATAAACCACCTGTTAAAACCAAATAGTTACTTTCTTCTTAAGTGCAGTAATTTTCCATGATCTAGCTTACGATCTCAGAAGCTCACAAAAAAGAAAGGAATGTCATCTTGGAGAAGAAAGAATTATTGAGACACAAATAATGCAAAGCCTTTGAAAAGAATGAAACAAGTCTGCGGGGAGAAAAAAAGATGAGATTATTTTTGCTGAAAATTTGCTATTCTGAAATTGAGACTGGAGCTTTCCATTGCTGTAAAAATGAAGTGGTATTTTATAAATGATATTCAGATTTTTATCCAGTGAAGAGGTCCAAGTTAGTCCTGAGCAATCATTTAAAACATGCATTGAGTTGCATGCTGGATGTCTATTTTTTGTTTATATCTACCTGACGGGGACTAGTCCTTCTTGCTTGACTTCTAAAAAACTAATGATCCAGTGAAAAATATTACTGCATGTTTGGTTTAGAGTCTTCCAAATGTAAAAACATTTTTACTTTTTACTGTTTCTGTAAAACAAATGGTTTTATACATATTACTGTGCTCTTGATAAGTGAAACACAGTATTTTCTTTCTCAACCAGCAATTCTTAATGTACTGTAAAAACTGTAATGTCACTAGTAGTAATTAAGCTAAGTAATCATGTAGTAAAAGAAAATATTTTTGTGCTATGGACGCTATGAGAAGAAATTATTTGAATAATTGTTTTTTTTCTTTTTACTTTCATTTCTAATTTCCTGCTTTTGATGTTAGAAAAAACCTGTTATTTATTATTTAAATGTAGGATGAAAATATCACCCTATTTTTAATTTCTCTTCCCTTCCTCCCTCTTTTACCATGGAAGCTAAAACCCTAACACATTTTCCTTCTACTTTGTGCATGTGCAGGAATTAATTTGATTTAAGGGAAAAATCTTAGCTAAGAAGTATGTTTCCTGAAAACCTATTTTCCTCTTGTCAATCTTCAAAAAAGTAAACGTGGAAACACCCAACTTTTCATCTGCATATGCTCATTAGAAGCACTAGAATTCAGAGAACACTGAAAAATACAAAGCTGACAATTGGTTCAATTACTCAAAGTGATAAGTTAAAGTCAGTCTGCTACACTGATAACATCACATTTTGCTAAGAGCTTGAGACAGGTAAAACTGATTTAAAATGGAAAGCAAGACTGTGAGAAGGAGCACACATTTTTAGCTGTTCTTCTTGGATGATGCTGTAGTAAAAGGGATGTTAATGCACAGCAAGTAGGCATCACCCACACAGTCCTCTCTCTGCAGGCCTGATGAAGAATAGACACCACCTAATTTCCCTACATGGAAGAATCTTGGTCTCCCCACAATGGAGGACCAGATGTGGTGGCTCTGGGAGAGAACCACGTGGCCTTGCCCCTTTCTGTTCTGACACCAGCCCCTCTGATGAGCCACAAGTGTGTTGGCTGGGAAGGACAAGATGACTTCTAGTCTTGCTGGTTGTGAAAGAGCCACTTATACTTCAGTCTTCCCTTTTTAAGGTTGCAGTGTAACTGTTAGACCCTTGTTGCAGTGATGAAAGACTGTTTCATGGTGGGCTCTATGCTGGATCTGCCACATAAAACTTTTTAAATTGGAAAGAGTATGGGCTCTTACCAACAAGAAATACACAGGATCTAAACCAAGTCAAAAGGTATCCAAGATGGATGTGTTGGAATGTAGTGGGTATTTCAGGTTTAGTTGTTTCTCTGGACTGCTTTCTAAAGCATATAATGTTTCAGGTTCGGTGTTTCAGCTCCAGATAAAAATTATTTGAGATCATTATTTGAAAAGGCAGCATCTGTCATACAATACTTCCAATTAGCATAATATTTTTCTACTAGTCTGCTTTTTCTTAAAAGTATTTAGAGTACATGTGTGATGAAAACAATACCAGGAGGTGGAAAGGGAAGGAATGATCTGTTTTAAGAGCATCTGTCAGCTTCTAAGAAACAGCAGAAGTTGTTTGGAGCATCTGATAGGCATGAGCCCACCCTGGGTCAGTTCCTTAGTGCACATTTCTGAAGCTGTGAAGATCATCCTGTATTTGTCCAAAAACATTGCCCTGTGATAGGAATTTCATAAAACTGTAAGGGACCTCCTGGAAGAGCCACCTGACAACAATTTGTTCATAGGTTTCATTTCACCAGAAATTAGGCCCATCCATTTATTAATGAGAAGGAAAATATTTTTTCTATAGAACCACAGAGCAAGGAATCACAGCAGTATGAATGCTATATCCAACAGTTTTCCTGCATAATGCTGCACTCACAATATCAAGTCACCAAGATTTCTGGAAGAATTTTGTGTCTGTAGGCAGCATTTTGTCAGGATGTCACAGAAAGAGTCACATATATCAGAGGAATGGTGCTCACCAACTCCTCTTTGCCAGAAAAACGGAAATAAGTACCAATATTTCATTCCGAACACATTAATTGATTTTTTCACATCCCACAGAAAGTGAACCCCACTTAAACTTCAGCCACAGGTAAAGAATGCAGTTGAATGGCTATCACTGAATTCTGCAGGACAGTGATCAGGACTGAGGTTCACCCTTGCTGCAAGAATTTTTGACTAGCTTGTTTCCTGCTAAAAAACAATGAACAGGCTCCCTCTGGAAGGCAGTGAATCTGGTTGGGACAGTGAGTCATGACAGAATTCACTGGGTAATGTTCCCATGCTCAGACTAGAGCCCTACCTGCTATTCCTCCTAAAAGACTGCAATAATTCCTATTAATTTTTCGATGTTTTTGTATGTGATACTTGTTTTTTCCAGGGAAAAGGTCCTGGATAGAATGATTTGCGGTGGGGTGGGATTGGGAGAGACAGTTATATTAATACATAAGGTGATTTCTCTCAAAACTTCATTTTATGATGCTAGTTGGCCATTCTTAGTCATGCTGTAGAGTCACAGAGGTTTGATGGGGTTTTTGGTTTCCTTTTTCTTGTGATGAAAATCTGAACTGAGTTAGTATCCAGAGCATCACTTGTGTGAAGTATTAGTACTAGAGGGTTTGGGAAATGTTCAGAATTTCAGGTTTCAAACTATGTTGATTTTCTTCTTACCTTTTTTTTTTTTTTTTTTTTTTTTGCAAAAAAGAATTGCTTATTTATATGTGATTCTGGTCTCTGTTCCAGTATCTGCTGGTGATACTTGGCTAAGTCTGAGCTGTCTTTCCCACTCAATATGCTAGTTTACTGAATTCAGTTAAACTACCATTTTAAATCTGTTTCAGTTTAAAATAATTAACCTCAATAATTTTTCCCCATATTCAGCAAAGGAATTTGTTTTCTAATTGATGACAATTGTAGACGCAAGATAGAATTTGTTTTGAATTTCAGATTTTCTGTAGTTTTGGCAACAAACTAGTGCTTATTTTTAAAACTTTCTACAAGTTAACAAAATTGTTAAGAGCAAGACGCAGGATGTGTTTTGGGGATCAGAGAGGGAAAGCATTTTTGGTTTTCAGTCAAGGACAAGATTCAAATTTGGCACCACAAGTGAAGGGCAAAGGCAGAGAGGAAGGTACCTTAAATTACTTCTTGCAGGTACTTCATACAATCAGAAAAAAATGCCATTCTGTGCTGGAACTGAAGAAGTAAACACATTTTTCTTCAAACTAAATAAAATTATTTTTAAAAAATGAACCCTCATTGAATGAAATTGTGAGATGCATGTGCAAGTGATAATTTTACTGGACAATAAATACATATTCAGTGCAGTTTCAAAGCTTTAACAGAAGTTTTACGCTCTGGCAGTTTGGAGCCAGAACTCCCAAATCACAATGCAGATATATCAAAAGAAGCTCCTTCCAACGGCTCAACAATTTGCCTCAAGAGCCTTTTTAAATGCTGTCTTATTGATATGATTCTTATTTTTTTCCTTGTTGGGTCTCAACAAAATAAACACAGTGGTGTCCTAAGAACAGCACTGATATATCTAATTCCTTTACTGTGTTTTCTGGTGTACTTAGGTTTAGAGGGAAATATCTAAGTCATTACTAAGCCAGCTTAATTACAAGTGAGTAATAGAGGCTAATAAGGATTAATCAGTCTTTACAGCCAAGCAGCTTTTCCAGCAAGAAATCTGCTCAGTCTTCAGCTGAAATAACATTTATTCGTCTTTCCTAAATGAATAGGAAAGCATTATTTGGTGATCACTTTTAATAACTGGACACTAAGATAAGTGTTTGGTTGCAGATATGTTTTTATAAATCACACACACACACACACACACACACATAAACATAGGCTCACTTCTGTCACTTTGTGGGTGAAATCCACTTCTTTCAGTTCTTGTAGGATATTACATGTCTTACTGAAACACATGGTACCTACCACTTTAGCAACCTTCAGTTTCACTATGAGTTTTGAACTGTGTGAAACAAGGAATTGAGCACAAAATAAATACAAAAAGCAATGGTTCTGCTGAGAACTAATTATACTCTTCCATGTTTAAAAAATCTAACCTTTCATTAAAACTTAATCTGCTTCATAAACTTTTTACAAAATCTCCTCCATACAATGTTCTAATCCCTTGGCCCTTTTCCAATCATGTGTACACATTCTATCTGGTCCTTTCTTTTTTGAGGTACATGTGATGCCCATAAGGTGCCATTAGCTGCTGATGGGGGAGCCAGCTGGCTGGCTTGAAGAACCAAGCTGAAGGTGGTCCTTAGCTACCCTTTAAGACAACAAGGAGATGGGAGGAGAACAGACCATCTCTCTGGCCTCCATATAGGTGATAAGGACACTGGGATTACAGTAGGAAGGAAAGCTCAGTGTATTTCCTTTTTAAAGGTCATGAATGCCAGTGAAAGGTTTGCTTTCAAAATAAAAGCTCAAATAGGACAGCACTAGGGTTATGGAAGGGCATGCTTTTTTGGTCATTCTAATTTTGGATGATCTTCATAGCTCTGTTATTTTTTTTAAAATAACAGCTCAAACCCTGTCTGTTCTGTTTAGTGTTTAATGATTGTGCATTGTAGGTGAAAAGATTATACCCAAAGTGTTCTTTAAGGACTCTACACTCTATCAAACATTGCTATTTTACTAAAAAATCCTTCCTAATATTTATATTATTAATTTGTTCTTTTTGTTCACCCTGTCTCCTTTTTTATCTGTGTGGAGAGAAAAAAAACCCTAAAGCTTCATGGACATTATTTGATAATTTTCCAGAGGAAAAACTATTTAACACATAGGATTCCCACAGTGCAAAAAATGCATTATTTTAATTTGCATTGGCAGATATGGGACAGACAGGAAACAGGGATGGATTGATAGGACTTCTATAAACAGTGATTAAAGTGACTCCACATACTTTACAAAGGCAGGGACACATCCATGGTTCCAGCCTATGACATGAGATCAGCTTATCCACTTAAGAAAAGAAAGAAATTTGTCTAATTGTCATCACTTCACAGCAGTCTAATCCCAAATCTTGTTCTCAGCTACACCCCAGATATTCCGTAATTATTTCAGTGCAACACATAGGATGTCAGAGAGAGAATTAAGCAGGCTGCTTAGGATGAGAGTTGTTAAATTGAGTAATTAAATGAACTGGCCAATCCATCATTAATTCCAATGCCTAGTGAGGGCAGGATCAAATTGCATTTCCACCCTGTCTTCTGGCACCAGTTACACTTTGCACATTTGAAACCCTTCTGCTATATGTGCTACAAATGTCACCATTACAGCCAACCTGATCTTGCCAGCCCTGAACTTTGAGCAGGGTCTGAAAACTCAGGATACCTATGCCCAAATACTCTCAGAAACAAAGTCCCATAAGAATACTTACATGTAACTGAATATACTCTGACAACATCAAATTTGGGGAAAAATACAACAGCCACAGGACAGGAGATTGATTAATTTCCCTCCCAAGGAGTTTGGACCCACACCTCTAACCTCTTAGGGGAGTGCCCTGCTTAAAGCCTTTGCTGGTGACTCTGGTCTCCTTTGGCTGGAGTGGGCCTTTAGACTAATAAAAGTGCAAGTGCCAAGGGGCAGGGAGCAGAGGGAAGTCAGATGTGATTGTTAGGGGCTGCAGACTCCAACCCTCTGGAGTCTGGACTTCTCCCAGGTGTAACTTCAGGTTACAATCTGTTTGCAGGAAGTTTTTTAAGGTGACTGAAGATCAGACTGGAAAGTAGATATAATATGCCTTCCTGTTTCTTGTATTCTTCCCAAGACCAGTGTCTTGGGTTGGCTACACTGCTAGCCTGAGCTGACATGCCTGGTTTTACATCCTCCTGTGCCTCACCAGAAGCTCTGTTTCCTCAGCTGCACTCTGCAGGTTTTTGCAGAGGAACACTGAAAGGCAAGAGGATGGGCCAGAGCCCACCCTGCTGGGGCAGGGGTGGGGCAGGGCTACACTGTGGACAGAGAGGTCTGCCAGCAAGCAGCTGTTCCCTCTCCCTTGCACTCTAAAGCAGCTTTGAATTCCATGCTAGTACCAGAAAGTCAGGCAGATGCAGGTGCTCAGCTGAGGACATAAAATCTTGGTCTCTTTACCCACTTTAAGACCATATAATTTGCTGTACCTTGCAGGATCCCAGCATGTGTAGCTGTGGTTTGGGGTGACTTTGTGTAAACAGGTAATACTTCAGAATCTGTTGACTTAAAATTCATTTCATTATGCAGGTTGTCTCTGTGTTGCTGATCATTTTAGCAAATAGAATAGAGAAACAGAGAGGGAGTGAACAACAGATGGAATACAGAAATGAAGAGGGAAGAGAAGGACTAAGAAAACTCATGAAGAGGAAGAAAAAAAAAAGAAAAAAAAAGGAGAAAGAAGGATAAGAAAAAGAAAAATAAAGATCCTAACCATAACTCTAAACTATACTCAAAAACTACTTTGTTCATAACCTGAAATGACTGGAGAGGTCGACAGGGCTAAGTACTGCCAGAGGCATTGCCAGGAGGCCACAAGGGTAGATGGTCTGTGGGTGACCTAGACACACTGCTCTGTCACCCTCACCCACGCCCTTGTTAGCTGACAGAAGGGCAGAGAGAACGGTAACAAAGGTGTCCCTAGAATAAGGACAGAGCACACATAAAAGCAACAAGAGGGATAGCAAACCATTTTGCTAAACTGACAGCTAAGCACTCACACTGGAGAGAAGAAATTACCTGCAGCTACCTCACTACAGCATCTATCAACTTATTTTTTGTTTAAATTGAAACAATGCAAACATGGAACACAAGTTATGCCATAAACCCTATAAAGGCATCTGATGCCACAAACAGTACCCCAACTTTGGCAGGCTGCATGGTTGGACTGCTCCAGACTTTCAGCAGAGGAAATCTAAAATCTTGTTTAATACTTTCAGTAATTATTAAAATGAAAATGATCTGTAAGTTATGGAAAAGGGAATGTGTATCATTTTGATACTATTTTAAGGCATTTCCTCTATTATAATGAATACCAAAGTAACTATACTCCTGTGAAAGTGCTCATAGTGTCTTGCTCACTAAAAATGAATACAAACAATGAAAAAAATTAGTACAAACAATGAAACAAATGAATACAAGTTACACACAAATCCAAGATTGTTTCAAAGACAGTGCAGGCAAATGGGTATGTTCTACTTCTGCATTTCTCAGCTAATATACAAAAAATTATGCAAGTTAAAATATTAAAATTTGGGACAAGCAAAGACAATGCAGGGAGACTATTTCTATTGTACAGTTTCTGCGAGAAGACCCATTTCTTTGTATTGGTGACACCTCCCAGACAATATTAATGCAGCTTTGCTGGATAGGAAGCCCTTAGACCAGAAGGAATATCTAAAATTAGACTGGACTTCTAACATGAAGCTAGAATGATACCAAAATAGCGAATTAAGAGAAAAAATAATTTAATAAATAAGATATCCTTGAAAGTGTGTTACTTGTTGTATCTGTTTACTGTTTCATGCCAAGCTGTCAGAATTTTAATAAACTAATTTCCTTTGATTTTCATAAAGCTTGTCTGCAAAGGTTACCACCTGCTGACATATGTTCTGAAGATATAAGTATTTTTTTCATTTGTTTAAGGAATAGATGGTTTCCTATCTCATTGGGCAACAGAACCCATAACAAATAAGGCAAACTGTGAGAAGTACTTTCAGATGCCATTGGAAGTCTTCCCACAGGTCTTAGTGAGGTCTGATTATGTCCTATGAGGAATAACAAAAGTTATCACTTTTATTTTATGAGACATTCACTGAGAAAAAAACCCCACATTTGTTGATGGAAAGAAGAAGTTTTATCCTGAAGCCTACTACCAGCAGATGAAGGTAATTTCCCAGGGAGAAGTGAAAAGACAGTGATCTTCTTAGTACTATCGTACTAATGTAGGAAGAAAAAGCCTGATCTGGTCCACTTCTCATTTTCAGTCATTCCAGATCATGTTAATGAACAATTGCTTACTTATTTCCAATTCCAGTTCTATTAGTGTTGATAATCCAAAAAGGTAAGAGGAATATTTATGGCAGTATCTTTATCTTGATAGCGCTGTCCATTTAAGCAGATATATCCCTTGTGTAAGACATGGAACCAGAAAGCTTATCTCCATAGACAATTAAGTTAATGGTTAAATCATGGATTTCATTTGACATCTCACTTCAGTGCATGTGAGACTGAGAAAACAAGTGTTTGTAGAAGTGGTATTGAAAAGGGTTTGACTAAACTCAAAGACTATTATTTCCAGCTCAGGTTTGTTTTACGAAAAACTTCCACTATATTTGTGTCTCCTCATCAACATCTGCACTCATTGATTTTGGGTACTCTCTGCAAATTCATATTTACTTTTACAAGGTAGTCCAAATTTCACAAGGTAGTCCAAATTTTTGTCTTCTCCCAGCTCCAAACTGTGGCAGAAGAAGTGCTCTTTCCATTTAAAACATAATTAATCTTTTAGGTTAACTTTAAATACTGTAGCATAGAAACTTGAAGGCCGATATGGGTGTCTTAATAATACTTAGTTATGTATGCACATAATGTGCACAGACTTTATATACTCAGATTGAATTTATTAGCATACACTCCATATATGTTAATGGGGTCCATTTTTCAAAATGTTCTGCTTGAAATGTGGATATTTATGCCTGGAGAACATGGATGGAGAGTACACCTTGCACTGGCTTCCCTAAAGAATAGGATGGTAGGTTTGATACTGATTTTAGAGAAATTCTGATGTGGGCATGGACATGTTTTATTACTTTCTGCCTAGAAGGATTGTAAGGAGGGATCAGATGTGTATTACCCGAAAATACTTGGTTACCAATATTGGACATTTTCTCCTTAGTACAGGTGTTCTAGGCATTTTCAAAGTCTGATTAATAACTTAAAGCGGTCTAGATTCAATAGGGAGCACTTCTGTGCTGAAATAATATTAATTCAGTATAATAAAATCCCTCAGTCAGATCCTGAGACAGATGCAAGTTTTGCATAAATAGCAGATGAGAGAAAACTGTGTAAATAATTTACTGCTTAGTTCAACAGCTGTATAACTGAATACATTTAAAACCAAAACATATTTGGAAGAGCAGACTGAGAGCTCATTAAACCTATAAAGATAATGATAATTATCACCATAATAACAGTTGACAAGAATCAGTGATTGAAAAAAACCCAGCTGCTTGTTCAATAAAGCTGAAGGTCACAGCTGCTCAACTTCAGCTCAAGAAATGTAATAGTATGAAATTTGTCAGGAATCCTTACCACATCCAACAGAAAGAGCTGTTTTAATTTTTTGCTTGTAGATGCCCATATTTCAGGCCTCAAAAGGAGAGCAGAATTGCACTCTTACAGGACGTGGTTTCTACAGTCCTACATGTTCAATTGAATATGGAATTTCTCTTCTAAAGAAGAGAAGCTGTTTGGCCAATTTGGCCCCCTTTAGGCTTATTCCACTTTGTGTGTTTCATCTTCTTCTGAAAGAGCAAACATAAGTGCAAACCTCCTGATAAAGTAACCCATTAACCTTTGTCATATCTCACTCATCTTAGCTTTATTTCTGGCTTTATGACTGTGTTGCCCAGGAGAAAAATCAGAACAGTTGTAGTCAGAGTTTAAATTGGAGAAACTTCATAATCTCACATTATTATGGCTGGACATGTTATTAGTCCATAGACAGAAAGTACTTTTGTCCAGGAAGCAGAATCTTGATTCTACTGAATTCTTAAGAAAATTTGCTGTTAACTCCAGTATGGATATTGACTATATCCAGTGGAGATATATCAAGTGGAGACTGTAACAATGTAGTTGCTTGTAGAGTGAATAGCATCATTTACTTACTTTCTCTAATCCTTTGTCTTAGAAATGAGTGGACATGAGAAAGTAAATGGTGATTTATATTCTGCATTAAACTCTGTTCCTCTTTCATGGAAGTTAACAAGAATATTAGCTGCTGCATAGATATTCTATTTCAGAAATTCCTCAACAACTATCTCAACTGACTCTAAATTTTCTTGTCTTGTTTTGAAAGTGCAGGAAGAGTTAATTTGTAGTTCTATTCTTCAAAATACTATATTTCCATTTGCATAAAGAAATTAAATTTGAGGATGCTTGTCTTTTCTACATAAACTGACTTTAGTTCTTGAGTGCTCAGTTTAGTGGGCAATCTTATGTGTAAGGACCAATGCAGCATGAAAATCTCTGTCTCAGTGAGTTTCCAAACCAACTTTTCAAAACCTAGTAGCTTATATATTACTGATAAAAGTGAAAATTTTCGATGACTGCCCAATGTTTAGAATCAGACTACATAGCACTACATTTTAAATAATAAGTTCTGCAGAAAGAAAGAAGTCTAAAGTTCTTATATAGGAAACACAAAAGGTCCCTAGGTGATATTTGAATATAAAAATATGTAAATAAAAATAAATATTAAAATAATGCGAAAAAATTTAAATTCAAACTCCCTGGTGTTGAATGTCATTATAATGACATCTGCTACTCCAGGGCCAGGTAGAAAAAGAGTACTGTGGACCTGTACTAAAACTTTGAAGTTCTCTGCTGAAGTTATTTAAAGAACAAGGGACTGTTCCCTAAGTATATTTTGCATTGGGGTCAAACCTGTTGTCTCTTCTATGGTTTCCTCAGAACTCATGTTTTTGTGGAATTAAGTTCTGGGCATAGTTAAGATCATGCCTCCATTCAAATTAGCAAGGCTTTGCCACCAGAATGAAAGAAGAAATAATTAATGTATATATCATGGTGGTTTCAGGGGTAGAAAAACCAGCAAGGTGATCTATATATAGACTTCCCCTTTCCTTTAAAGACCTCTTGTGCTGGATTATACAGCATATGTCTGATTGTGCTGGTCACTGACTATAAACACTTTCCCTTGCAGGATTGGTCCTGTGATGCCTGTAGCTGTGGCCAGTGAAATAAGCCCATATGCTCAGTGAAGGCAATCAAAGGTTAGTAGTGCAAAGAAAATGTTTCTTTCTAGTAATTTCAAGGGGCTCTGTGCTCCAGAAAGACTGAATCTTCTCACAAAACTGTGTGTGGAAGAGGGGAGTAACTGGCAGCCAAGAAACAAGAAAGCAATTAGAAACAACTCACTGTCATTTCTGTGTATTTTTGGCAGCATTTCAATAATCCAACAAAAGCAGTAAATAACATAGCTGGGTCCTCAATTGCTATGCACTTTCTAAAGAATTTTGTACCCTTATTGCTGGGGAAAAATGAGACAAAGTTGGAAGATGTTTGAGGCACATACATTATAAGGAAGATTTTGATCTATAAGGATTATGTTCAAATTGTGTGAGTTTACTCTGCTAAAAAGGATTTTTAGAAGCATTTTTTTTTTCTTTTGGAAAGAAGTTGAAGATTTTTCAATATTCTGGGGGTTGCTTTCCCCTTCTCCCTTTTTAATAAGCCAAACCTTTATACCCAAAGAGTTTTCAAGATCTAACTGTTCCTTATTTTGACTAGGAAGCTAGGGTGACAAGGAAACATTAGGATAAATACCCAGTAGAAATTCTCTCTGATGAAACATACATACATATATTACATATATATGTATGTATGCACACAGACATCATAGTGTGCAGTTTTGGGTATCACGTTATATGAAGAATATAAATGAAGATGGTGAAGGGCCTTGAGGGGATGCCATATGAAGAGCAGCTGAGGTCATTTGTCCTTTTCAGCCTGGAGAAAAAGAGACTGAGGGAAGACCTTATTAAAGTCTACAACTTCATCATGAGGGGAAGAGGCAGGGCAGGTACCAATCTCTTCACTCTGGTGACCAGTGACAGGAATTGAGGAAACAGCCTGATACAGAGTCAGAGGACATTTGGTTTGAATATCAAGAGTAGATGTTTCACACAGATGGTGGTTCAGCCCTGGAAGTGGCTCCCCAGGGAAGTGGTCTCAGCACCAAGCCTGGCAGAGTTCAAGAAACATTTGGACAACTGAGGTTGTCTCAGGTATTTGGTGTAATGTTTGAGGGTGTCCTGTGCAGGGCCAGGAGTTGGACTTTTATGATCCTGGTGAGTCCCTTGCAAATCAGGATATTCCATGATTACTTGAATTGATATTGTGTATATATATGTGCACTATTTCCAGTCAGTGCGCTAGCACTGAAATTAAAATCGTTATGTAATTATAAGATACTTGTCCAAGTTGTAAGCAATTATTTCATCTTTTCCCTCTACCCAATGTGGTTTTTGAGTCATAAGTTTAGATATCCTTCAATTTTTCCTTCAGTTAGTCCTCCGTCTTTGTGAGTTGTTTGATCTTTTTGTCTAAACTTTCCGTCTTAGAATTTTGTCACTTAGCCTTTAGTTTCACACTTTTATGGCAAAGATAATTACTGAGTCTACAGTATTAGAAGGAAACAGTCTGTTTGCAGAAAGTTTTTTAAGGTGCCTTCTCTTGCCCATGGCTTAACTAGGTCACAGAGATGTGCTTTCATCTATCTTTGGGAGAAGGCTTATCAAGCATGGAGCTTCCTAAAATAGAAACAGGAGTGTATTTAGTGCTCCACTCACCTTCATGTTCTCCACCCAGCATTTCCAAGAATGATGTTATAAATAGAATCAACATGTCACAGATAATAGAGGGAAAATGTGTCTAGTTTTCCAACCTAACCTTTGCCTGGTTGGCTAGATACATGCACACAAACAGACATACTCATAGAAATGCATCCCTCAGGAGGCCTACAAGGATGTTGCAAACTTATGCAGAGAGAAAACTGAAGAGGCCAAAGCCCAACTCAAACTTAATCTAGCTACTCCCACAAAAAAATAACACAAAATGTTTCCATACTTACATTCACATAAAAAGGAGGGCCAGGGAGAATCTTTATTCTTTGTTGGGGTGAAACTTAGTGTCAAATGGTGAAGAAAAGGCTGAGGTACTTTGTGCCTGCTTTGCTTCAATCTTACATAGGCAGACAAGTTGTTCTCAGGGTGCTCAGGCATCTGAGCTGGAAAACAGGGAACCAAATGAAGCCCCCATACTCCAAGGGGAAATAGTCAGCAACCTGCTACAACACTTAGACCTGCACAAGTCTGTGGGACTGATGGGATCCACCCAAGGGTATTAAGGGAGCTGGTGAAAGTGCTCACCGAGCTACTTTCCATAATTTACCAGCACTCCTGGAAGTCTGAGGAGGTCCCAGTTAACTGGAGGTTGGCAAATATGGCTCCCACCTACAAGAAGGGTTGGAAGGAGGGTTATGGATCAGCTTATCCTGAGTGCCATCACACAGCACATATAGAACAGCTCAGCAGGGGATCAGGCTCAGCCAGCATGGGTTCATGAAAGGCAAGTTCTACTTCCCCAACAGGAACTCCTTCTATGACTCTCTTAGTGGAAGATGGAAAAGCTATGTTTTCTGTCTTCCTGGACTTAAGCAAAGCTTCTTATACCATTTCCTACAGCATTCTCTGGAGAAACAGACAGCTTATGGCTTCATGGGTGCACTGTTTTCTATGTAAAAAAATGCCAGGATGCCCTGGTCTGGAGAGTGGTAGTGAATGGAGTTACATCCAGCTGGCAGATAGCCACCAGTGCTGTTGCCCAGGGGTCAGTACTGGGCCCAGCCCTGTTTAACATCTTTATTGATGAATATGGGGATCAAGTGTACCCTTGATAAGTTTGTGGATTACTCCAAGCTAGATGGGAGTACTGATCTGCTGGAGGGCAGGAAGGCTCTGCAGAGGGATCTGGACAGGCTGGATCATGGGCTGAGGCCAGTGGGGTGAGGTTCAGCAAGGCCCAGTGCTGGGTCCTGCCCTTGGGTCACAGCAACCCCAGGCAGTGCCACAGGCTGGGGCAGAGTGGCTGCAAAGCTGCCCACAGGAAAAGGACCTGGGGGTGCTGGTGACAGCAGCTGAACATGAGCCAGGGTGTGCCCAGGTGGCCAAGAAGGCCAATGGCATCCTGGCCTGTCCCAGCAATAGTGTGGCCAGCAGGAGCAGGGCAGGGATTGTCTCCCTGTACTCAGCACTGATGAGGCCACACCTCAAATCCTGTGTCCAGTTTTGGGCCACTCACTCCAAGACATTGAGGTGCTGGAGCATGTCCAGAGAAGGGCAATGGAGCTGTTGAAAGGTCTGGTTCACAAGTCCTGAAAAGAGTGTCTGAGGGAGTTGGAATTGTTTAGCCTGGAGAAAAGGAGCTTCAGGGTAACATTATCACTCTCTACAACTGCCTAAAAGGAGGTTGTAACCAGGTGGGTGTTTGTCTCTTCTCGCAGCTAACAAGTGGCAGGACGAGAGGAAATGGCCGCAAGTTGTTCCAGGGAAAAAACCTCTTCACAGAAAAGGTGGTCAAGAGCTGAAACTGAACTGAAAGGCTGCCCACAGAAATGATGGAGTCACCATCCTTGGAGGTATTTAAAAGACATGTAGATGTCCTTAGGGGCATGTATTTGTGGTGGATTTGGCAATTAATGACTGGACTTGATGATCTTAAAGGTCTTTTCTAATGAAAGTTTTCCATTCTCTGACTCTATAGAATGATGAGGGAAAAGGTAGCAGCCTTATTTAAAATTAACCAAAATTTATAACCAATGTTTTAGGTGAATCACAAATTCAGATGAAGTTCCCTATATGATCAGTGGAACATAAAATTTTGCCAGGAGAAATTTATTAATCTGCCTCATCACATTGTATTGTCAGATACACTCAGAGCATTTTTAGGTGTCAGTTACTCTGGAGTCCCAGGGGTTTTGTTGATATCAGTTCTATATTTAGTTTTATAGTGGTGATTTTGCCCACCTGTTTAGAAACAAACAAACAAACAAACAAAAATCTTAGATAAAGCCTATTAAACTGAGTGCAATTTGGAGAGTTGTCAAATGTCTTTCCTCCCCCAGATCTGCCAGGCAAATATCTCGGTGATTAAAACAAAGAAAATAAATTAATCTCCGCCTTCTTATTACAATACAAAGTGCGAGCAGCCAGGAAACATGGCGCAAAACCTGATGGTACACAGTGTCCTTAGATCACTTGGCCATTGTTTTCTCTCACAGCAGCACATGTTAATGATACAAAGAAGTTTAACATTTTTTGGCTTTGGCTTTTCATGTCACAACCATAATAAATGTGCATATTATTGTTTGTATTACCATATCCTTTACATGCACCGCCAATTTCTAGAGCCTGTTCATGCACAGCCAAGGACAGAATTTTGCCCACAAACAGACTGGCTGAATAAAATTAGGCAGAAACATTGCCATACTGGTTCATCTGTGAAGTAGTGTGTCACAGTACAGGATATTTATATTGTAAAAATGTTGTGTGGGTCAAATCTGCTGCAGGAAGACCAAAGCTTTTTTGCTTTTCACTTACCAATTTAATTCTGCTTTAAAAGACCTTTGTCCTATATGGACCTAAGAAATCCTTAGTTGTATTTATTTAAAAAGCCAGCAACCTCCAAAACAATAAAATGGTCAATGGGATGTTAAATACAGAAGAACATGAAGAAATAAACAGATTTAGGGTTTCTTTTGCTTTTTTTAAGGAATTTGGGCCACAGAGAAGAAAACTGAATATGATGAAGAACGAAGAAACGAGTTTTAATGTGGACAATGCCCGAGCCTCTCCCTTCTCCCTCTGCCTGCAGCCGCTCAGTCCCGTTACAAAGCCACACAGAACAAGGCAATTTGATGAAGAATTCAGAACACACCTCTCACATTTCCGCTATGGTCCTCCTCCTCTTGAAAACATGGAAACATTCCAGGGGTCCTTGGAAGGAGGGTCTCGTAAACGCAAGAGCATGCCAACAAAAATGCCTCCTCCCATCACCCTTGAGGATTCCTCATCATCACCAGATCGACCTGAGGATCACAACGACATAGGCTCTTCCAGTCTCCCCTTGGTGTTTCAACAGCCAGCTCAGCCCAAGTACAGTTCGCAGATGATTGACCTCTGCAACTTTGGTTTTCAATTCTACAGAACTCTGGAGCATTTTGGAGCCAAGCCCATTAAGCAAGAACCAGTGAAGCCTAACATGGCATGGCCCAGTAGCCCAGCATTCATGCAGGCTCCTTACCCTTATTATCCTAAAGTCCACCCTGGCTTAATGTTTCCTTTCATTGTACCACCAAACTTTCATTTCAGGAACCCTTTTCAAATGAAAAGACCTCCAGAACCACCCTTCAGGAGGGCTGAAGTACGAGAAAGTGGTGAAAACAAACAGAAAGTGGAAAGAGTAGATGTCAACCTTCAGATAGATGACAGCTACTATGTTGATGTGGGGGGTGAACAGAAACGCTGGCAATGTCCCATGTGTGAGAAGTCCTATACATCCAAGTACAATTTGGTCACCCACATCTTGGGTCACAGTGGCATTAAGCCACATGCTTGCACCCGGTGTGGCAAGCTTTTCAAGCAGCTGAGCCACTTGCACACGCATATGTTGACACACCAGGGCACTCGGCCGCATAAGTGCCAAGTGTGCCACAAGGCTTTCACTCAAACCAGTCACCTCAAGAGGCACATGATGCAACACAGTGACATCAAACCTTACAACTGCAGGATCTGTGGCAGGGGTTTTGCCTACCCCAGTGAGCTGAAAGCACATGAGTCTAAACATGAGAGTGGACGAGAGAACATTTGTGTGGAGTGTGGTCTGGACTTTCCAACTCTGGCCCAGCTGAAGAGACACCTAACCACTCACCGTGGCCCTATACAGTACAATTGCACTGAGTGTGATAAGACCTTCCAGTACCCAAGTCAGCTGCAAAACCACATGATGAAGCACAAAGACATCCGCCCATATATCTGCACTGAATGTGGCATGGAATTTGTGCAGCCTCACCACCTGAAGCAACACTCCCTGACTCACAAGGTAAGCCAGCTCTCACCTTGCATCTGAAGGTAGTACAAGGATTACAGGCCATGAAAGATACACACAGGTAGGTACCTCTTCAGAAACGTGGTCTCTTGCCAGAGATCTGCAGAGGCTTATGCAGAAACTCCAGCATTGCGGGCAGTCGTATCAGCCAGATGTCTTTGTCAGCCTTAAGAAAGTACATGCAAACCCAATATTGATACAAGCAGGAATTCAATTAAAACCCCTAAATCACTTCCCCAAACTGGATTCGTATCTCTCCGTTTCTTGGGGTTTTCTTCGGAATGACCTTCTGTAAAACTTTGCAGGGCTTTATAAGCACCCCCCAATCCCAAAATTTTAAAATTTTAAAATCTTTTTTTACTGAAAGCCAAAGTTCTGATACTTTGTTCCCTTGATTAGGAAGAACGTGGGTTTGTAGAGGACTGTAGCAAAAAAAAAAAAAAGTATGTTATTACTCATCAGATTTTGAAGAATCATTATAATGAGACATTTAAGAAACAAAATAACCCTATGAAAAATTCCCCTTTGTGCATATGTTATCCAGAGCACCAGTTAATAGAAATGGACAAGCAGGATCATAATAACAGCCAATTCATATCAAGTAGCAGTCCTGTCTCTGCCAACAGTGATGACAGCAGGGTCAGCTCAGGGTACGAGAAAGCTTCGGAACTTTTCAGAAAAGATTGCTTTCAAATATAGGAAAAATGCAATTGTTCCATTCAAGAAGCTCTTTTACAAAAATAATAAGAGAAGTCAAATCCTTTCACTTAAAAAAAAGTTCGTTTCCAGATTTGCATATTTTTCCTTTAACATTTGAATTTTGGCTTTTACATGAAAAACATTAGAAATACAGAAAGCTACTTGAGTCTTATAGTCACATATTCTTTGAAAACTGGACAATCACTACTTCCACATTTGCTTTTTCTTTTCTGCTTCATGCTTATAATTTCTGTTCTTTCTGGAGACTCCCTGGTCTTCAGATTTACCATGCAAGATTCCACTAATTGAAGACTTGGTAGGTTTTTTTTTGTCAGAGGAAATGAAATGCCTCTGAGCCCTTAGAGAGCTTCTGCTTCATTGTCCACAGCCACAGGTGGATTCACCGTGAATATAATTTATAGTACTTAGCTGATTAAATAAAACCTCATATCAGATGAGCAAACGCTTGAAACTGCTGGTGATGTTTAGTTTTAGCTTTGTAATTAACTGTGAAAACCACTGACAGTCATTTCACATATTTTTAAAGAAGGCCTGTGGAAGGAGTAATTGCTCTCAGCACCTCACTAGTTAATCCTTACTACCTTCAGCAAGTTAAACTCTTAAGCCTTTTAGTAGCAAATTCTTTGATTTTCACAGTACCTAAATCACTGTTCGAGAAGCTGACAGACCATGTGGTTGTGAGTAAGAATATTGAATTATGGAGTATTAAATTGAGTGAATAGCATAAAAAGTGATAGAAATGTTCTATAAACCTCATATAAAATGAAATCATTCCATAATGGTTACTGAAAATCTCACTAAGAATAAGCAGGTTTTTCTCTCTGCAATACATGTAAGATGTACAATCAATACTTTACTTAAGCAGCAGAGCAGGACAGGGAAGCTCTGACACTGTCTATGTCTGATTTATTTGAAAACAGACTTCATTATTTCATTAAGCTTACATTTCGTTTTACTTCTCTGCTTGTCAGAAGCTTGTAACAATTTGTCAGTAGAAAATACCTTGAAAAATGTTAAAAGAGAAATAATTTATTATCAACTTTGCTAATGCAGAATGAATAATTCATAAGCCGCTGTACTGACGATTAAATTACCTAGAAAATTTTCCATCTACGGAATTTTTCTTTTCTTTCAGGGTGTGAAAGAGCACAAATGTGGAATTTGTGGCCGGGAATTTACACTGCTGGCCAACATGAAGCGACATGTCCTGATCCACACCAATATCAGAGCCTATCAATGCCATTTGTGCTTCAAGAGCTTTGTGCAAAAGCAGACTCTCAAGGCCCACATGATTGTTCACTCTGATGTCAAACCCTTTAAATGCAAGGTAAGTGCATTTGGTGGCAGAGGTATCAACCTAAAGTATATTTCTCTGATATTATCATCTTATCATATGGTAGAATTAGAAAAACAAAACTTGCTAACGCATACTGCACTTGCATTCAAAAATTAACATAAACCAGTCTGACTTTCTTTCTTTATCCAGGTTCTGCTTCTGTAGCACAAAATAATGGAGATAAATACCTGTGGTTTACTCCCTTTCCCTTCAGGATCATTCATCCTCACATAGTTTTGGGGTTTTTTTGCCCTGTGATTGTTTAAGTGCTGCAGACATTTGAGGACAATAAACATGTCTGACATTTGCTTAGAACAACTATCCAAGCAGAAGTTTAAGTGCTTAATAGCTTGAAACACTGACAAAAAGCAGAAATCAAGTCATGCACCCTGCAGAGGATCATGAAAAAGCAGCAGCCACAACTTCACACAGTGATGCTATGCAGCAGTTCAAGAAAGGAGTCAGAAAAGGCCACAGCAAAATAAAGCTACAGAAGGGATTTGAATGGGTCGAGTGTAATTACCAGACTGGAATTCAAGGCAGGATATCAGTGTGCTGACAAAACAGCCTCTGAGACCACCTGGCCTTTCTACAGTCCTGTGCAAATTCCAGTTTGCAGCTTCCCCCCAGCACTGGAGCTGGCATTCCCTTTCCATCCTCTCTTCTCCTCCCTCCCCATAAGCCTTTAAGACTTTGACCCTGTTTACTTCTAATATATTTCTTAGGAATTATTCATATCTATATTCTTGCTCAGTATTGGATGCTATGTAAGTTCTTTTGCTGCCTATCTGGTTTCATTACTGTAGTCATACTTTGTGAAGTCAAAGGCTCTAGACTGATTTTTCCACTTTAATTTGTTCTAAGATGGCTGTAAATACAGAGTGGAGCATATTACCCACCTCATGCATAGGTAACTAAAGACTGATTTGGAAGCAATTTCTAGAACTCTTTCATCCTGCATCTTTATGGATTTGAATATTTTCTTAAAAGGAACTTCTCATAATGAAGCAGAGATGGATGAAAAATTTTTAATTGAATTATTTTGTCTTGAAAAAATGTAGAATTTCAAAATGTCATAGGAATATATGATATTCAGTGTTAGTTTTAGTAAGAAAATGTCAAAATTAATCTTTCTGACTTAATATTTTTTTTTCTTAACTTCAAAACATTTTACTTTGAAAAACTAGCAGCAAAATCTTCCAACTTCCATGTTTTGTTTTATTTTAATTTATGTCTTATGAAAACAGTATGTTGGATAGTATACAACATACTGTATGTTGGATAGTATACAACATGTTGAATGTATAGTGCTTACATTACTTTATGTTGATAAAATAATTTCTTTTACTGAAATTCTTAGGGTGTAACAAGTCAGGTCTGATAGAGGTTTTCATTCTTTGAGAACATCTGCAAACTTGCCTTGTTGTTCCCATTTGGTTGAAGTCCTCCTATGACTCCTCAAACTTCAGAAGAGAATCTCAAATTTGGGGTCAGATTTTGTGGGTGCAGTATGTGGATCCACATGACTTTCTGGGTACGTGCAGATTAGCTGGAAGGTTGTGTTCAGCTCAGTGTTAGATGATGACAGACTATTGAAACTTGGAGAGGGCAATAGTTGGAAGTGGGAAATAGAGTATCACCAGTATGTTTTCCAGACAGTAACAAAAGCTCTACAGGAACACCTGTTTTTCTTATTTTTTTACTTTTCTGTCCCCACCCAGTGTTCCAATGAGGAAAGAAACAAGTAAGCATAGTGAATCTGTTTCTCATATGTCTGAAGGGGTATGAATCAACATCAGTGCCCCTGACAGTGAAGACTGAAACAATAAGCAGATGCAGAATCAGGAATTGCTTTTTTGCTTTAGGAACATCCTAACATTACCTCTCTGACAGAGCCCCCTAAGACTCTTGAAAGCAAATATTTCTGGCTGGAACTTGGAGGGTTAAGGCAATGACCAGATAGCAGCCTTTTGGCACCAAGCTCCTCCTCAGCAGAAGGAAGGATATAGCTGTATGAACAGCCTGCTTAACAATGGCTCACATGTCCCTGGGGAACCGCCTGCAAATAGATTTCATCTTGCTTTCTCTTGTACTTTTCAAAGCTTCCTGTTTTCTCACGGTCCTTTTGGACAGTTTACAGTCATTCTCCCTCTCCTTCTTTCTTTGAGGAAAGGAACACCCTTCTTATGAAGAAAAAAAAAGAAGAAGAAGAAGAATGCAAGGGAAAGAGAGCACAGCAGTAGCCTTTATACTTCACCGCATGCATTGGTTTTCTTTACCTTTTTCTCACACCAAAAGAAAACATGAGCTTTCCTATGTGTCTAATCACAGCTAAGCACATAGTATCAGAATTGAGGGAGTAGCAAATAGTTGTCCCTTCTGTTTCCTCACTCAGCTGCAGCCTGGATCTCTGATTTTCTGCTGAAGAGTGAACTTGTCTGTAGCATTTAAAGGCCTGAGCCCATGTTGCCTTGTTTATTTCTGTTTAATTAAAAAACCTGAAGTGTTATGAAGGTATTCCAACAACTGGTGCAATAGTACTAATTTGCATTTGTAGAGAAAGGTTCCATGAAATTTACTGTTGCTTTTAGTGCTGAAGTAATCAATGTTTCAGACCTTCAATAAAGGATGCAATGGATTTTTCTTCAGCCCAGACAAATATCTGCAACAGATGTTTTAAACACCACTTTTTTTCCCCATCTAAAAATGTGTTTTTTAAACAGGAGTCAAAATCAAAATGTCAGAGAGAATACTTTAAGAAAAACCAAAACTGGTGACAAATCTGGAAGGACGATGGCTGGCTTAGGAGGAAAAAATCTCGGGTTGAACTAATGTAGACTATTCTAGCAAACTATACTGAAGTCCATTTCACCAGCCAGCGCAACTAAGTCTGTTCAGCAGACTTGCAGCTGATGTGCTCCCTTCAAGACTTTAATTTTATTTTGTCTAAACATTTTACCTAAGATTATTTTGTTAGACAGCATAACAGAAAGTCCACAAGTAAACCGCGTTGTTCCTGATACCCCAAGTTCTCTTGCATAAACTTCTGATCTCCCTGGGTGCTGTGGTGCACTGGATTCTGCTGGAGCTCCTCAAATGCAACTGTCTCAGGGTCATCTTTCACACTCTGTTCACAAGCCTGTCATGTCAGAGAGAAGGCAAATCTTCTAAATCTTCTAGTTTGATCTGCAGACTCAAGCTCTTCATTGAGCATTAGCTGTGTACTCCAGCTAGACTTCAATTGCAGTCTTCCAGCATACGAGTGAGAAACCTACTTCCTTTTACATCTGGATCATAGATATTCATCTGAAAGGTGTCTCGTGCCTTTTTGAAATGACCAGTGAAACAGAGATTATGCTACAGAGACCCATCACTCCGAAAAAACAATTTTCCTATCTGCATTTTTTAAATTTTCCTGCCACACCTCTACACTCTAGTACCATTTCCTCATGTCCCCAGAGGAGATTTCAGGACAAGAACACATTACATGTCTCGAAGATGTGCCTGACTCTGGGAAATGGAAAACCCATCAACTTTATTCAGATACAGAACTTTTATGCCATAAACAACTATCCTTTACCAAGTCCTTGTCTTTTCAATATGAAGAAAGAGAAAAAAAATATTGCCTTGACAGAAAGCAACTAAATGCTCCTCCTAAATAAATTTTAATACTCAAGACCTTATAAAGATAAGTGTTTATATGCAGTACTGAAGCCACTCATCTACCCAACTTGATTTTCCGTGGTTACCAGTTCAGACAGAGAAGACCTAGTCATAGGAAAGCAAGTTCTGGTGATAACATATGTCAGCCACAATGCAAGCAGATAACCAAAAGCCTTCAGCAAAGAGGTGTTAGAGAGATACTATTGTTGGCATTTTTACAGCAAGAGTAATATTGACATGTTACTGGTTGTTCCAGCTGCTGTTACTCCTTGCAAATTTTCTGTGCTCATTAGTAGTCTCAGCAGATGAGAGCCTGTTTCCTCTCAGCACTTTCTGAGCTATTTTGTGGTTCCATCATTTCTCTGAGTGCAAATAATCCTGCATATTAATTTTCTTTGAATGTGAAGAAGACAGTATTCTTTCCTCAGTGAATGGATGACTCTTGGAAATAGCTATCTTAGTTTTAAAAATTAATTATTCACTTTCAGTGGCTGTTCTTTTTTTCCACTATATTTTTTTTCCACTAGTCTTGTCTAACACTTTGCTGATAAATTTATTTGCTAGATTTTTGGTTTTAGTAAAATCACAGACAGAAAAACACAAATGGTACATATGTAGCTGAAGCAAATAATTTCTTGAAAAGCAAGTGAATGTTTACAGACTCTTTCTTTTTGCAGTACTGACTCAGCTCTAGTTTTTATTTTAAAACATTACACCTGCTAATTTTTGTATTAATGAACTGATTCAATTTTCCCTTAAGAGAGGGTTTAAAACACAAAGTATATGGTACTCTTTTCCAAGGATCCTTTTGCTATCTACATTTCATCCAGATATTCCAGGTCATGACTTTCTGAATTTACAAGTTCTGCATCAGTTCTTCTGTAATACCCAAATAAGTAAAATTGGAATTCAGATTATTACAAAGAAATTGGAATTCAGATTATTACAAAGAAATCTGGTGGAGTCTTAGTAAATTCTATTTAGTAATTGTCTGCCAAATGGTTACCCTGCTAGATGAAAGTTTCAGTTACTCAGTAGTGATGACTCTGGTTCATGTGGTAATACAAATAATTTTTAAAAATTAATATACTATGATAAAACAAGTCAGGAAAAAAAAAAGTAGAAAGCAAACACAGGAATTTGCAGTGGATGGAAATAGCCACTTGAATGTGAATAAAATTATAAATCCTGATAAGGAAAGACCAGAGACAAGTAAGACTGGATGCCTGTAACAGTGATGTCAAACTCTCATGTCTTAAGAATACATAAGAGTCCAGACTACAAAAGGACCCATCTAAATAAACAACATTGAATAAAACCCACCCTTGTTGTTCCATCAAAGGAAAAATTGCACGATCAATCGCTTGAGCTGGCAGGAACATGCTTCAGGGAAAGCTGAGTCATTCTCGCAGCCTCATGACTGTTTAAATTGCAGCTTACTCACCAGAGACACTGAAACACAGGAGTTGATAAACAAATGATGAAAGAATCAGGGAAAAAAGGGATGAGCAAGAAACACAGAAAAACAAGGAATTGCTTTTTCTAGCTTTAAGCGAAATGTGCAGCCATTTAATTTCCATTTAAAAAGAAGTAATATTCTGCTTGACTGTTTCACAGAAACCCTTAATTCATTTTATTTTATAATTCCATTCCAACCTGATATTGTAGTTGATTAAAGGCTAGATGTATAAACTACAAACTGAATGATTCACCAGGGCAGAAACTTTTACTTTGAATCTCATTGAAGTTAAGATCCTTCCAGATTACCCCCTTAAGTCTTTCCCCTCCTTACAACAACATTGACTGCTTTTGGGGAATCCTGGACTATGTGTCCTGGTCCCCAATATTAAAAAATGTCAGCAGTTCAGAATAGGGTTGAGTATCTAGGTTCAGCCTTAGATACTCAACCATATGGTTTTGCCTACAGGATTTTTGATGGAACTTTGAAAAACATATTGCAGCCAAAACCTGCTAGAGTTTAAGTTGAGAAGTGTAGGATCTATTTCCTTTAAAAATGTTGTCCTTGAAAATACTGCTTCAAACTAATAATTTTCATTTTTACTATTTTTACAGCTGTGTGGAAAGGAGTTTAACAGAATGCACAATTTAATGGGACACATGCACTTGCACTCAGACAGTAAGCCATTTAAGTGCCTCTACTGTCCCAGCAAATTCACCTTGAAGGGGAACCTAACCAGGCACATGAAAGTCAAACATGGGGTCATGGAAAGAGGATTTCACTCTCAAGGTAATAATTTTCAGCAAGATTATTCTCTGTGAGATCTGAATGTGCATATCAGTAAACACAAATGGGCTTTGTGCTACAGATCCACAAAGATGTGCCATAAATCCAGTGAAGTTGTTATTAGCTATGTTACTATAGCCTTACATGGCAGCACTATGTGTCCCAAATAAATCATAAATTAATCCTAAATTGACAGAAAAAGAAAATCTGGAACATTTATGTTCCTTTCTCATGGCTTATAGGATTCCAGTCTGGAGCAGGGATGGAATCCTCAATGGGTCTAAATCCAGGAGCCTTGGTCATTCTATACTGTATTGGCATAGCTGGTGTCAGATGAAGGCCATAGGCTCAAGATCCCATTTACAAGGAAGCACATGAACAGGAGGGGATATTCCTCTAAGTCTTACGGTATAAGGATTTTTGACTACCAAGGTCATCCTGCAAAACATATCCTGCCTGCCACCTACCTGATATACTTCCTGAAGTCATTCTCATGATTGTAAACAGATCAATGCTATCTAAAGAAGTGGGGGAATTTGGGAGAATTTTTTAAGAGCTTGGGTATCCAAGATATGTTTTTTAAGATTTTGCAGATAAATAGTTAATTAGTGGGCAAGATTTCTTGGCATTCCTTATATATTCAAACTTTAGGGCAGCTTAGCACATGTGTAAAACACTTACTCTAATGACATTTGGTGTAAAATTTATGAAGATCCTAATGGCTAATGAAATAAGTATTTTTTCTGTAAATCTCCTACAGCATCTTTCTAGCTAGACAACTGCTCGTAACTGGAGATTGCCTGAGAGCTTTTCGTTGTACAGAGATTCTGCAGCCCTTGAGGCTTATCAGATATGAGAAAATTTGTGAGGCCTGATACCTGTTTATGAATCCTTTTAACAAATATGCCTTTTTACAAAATAACATCTGCTATCTAGTGAGACTGCATAGATCGTTCAGAAACTGGATTCAACTATTGAGGGAAAAATAAAAATCAAAGAAAACAAAAGCAGGTAAAATAGTGACTTTCATAGGTCATTTGCTATTGGGTGAAATCCTCACCTTGTATTGTCACTAGTCTTGAATGAAGCTGGCCTATGTCTGCAATATCTGAATTTTTAAAATATATCTTGATGATGTTCAGAGCATATTTGAGTCCACAGATGCCTCTTGGATAATCTGTATTTCCAGCAAGACGGAAGACACTGGCAAATACTAAGACAAACCAGATCCAGGATTAGATGCATATTCACATACACTGCTCAAAATCACCATTTGTTTATAATGATTTCCTCAAGCTGAAGCACTGTCTAGTGCATAGAGCTTTTCAGTTGATTGTTTCTCAGTGGATGAAAGGGGAAAAATTAAGGCGAGTCGTAGACTGCTGAAACTGTTGTCTTTTCATTTTTTAAGTATTAACTTTGAACCATGGTGTCCATAGAACAAATACATTACCATGTTTTTAGTCTCTTCCACTCCTCTGAAATATAAGATACAAAACCTGGGACTTGGACTATGAACTGTGATGCTTTAGATCCAAGTTTTATTTTAGAAAAAGAATAGGAAGGAGGAAGTGAGTAGGTTGATTGGCAAAATTCAGTTTACAAAAGGCCAGATCATTTCACTTTTCTTCCCAGCTGCATCATCCAGAGTCTGGCTGTATAAAACAATGTTTTGTGTGTCTGAACCTGGCTGTGAAGAGTATAAAATAGCACTCCTTTTTGCAGCATCTCAAAGGAGATGCCATGAGATGTAAACAGTGAAGTACTTAGAGATAGCTGGATAGAAGACAAAGGTAAAAAATGAAAGACAAAGACACTTCAGATTTTGGTTTTTAGCCACGTATCAGGTAGTAAAATTTCCTATATATAATTTTTTCCTTTTCTCCTCCCCTCAAACCACTACAAGGTTTTGGAAGAGGAAGGATTGCTCTGTCCCAGACAAATGTCTTGAGAAGCTTGGAACAGGAAGAGCCATTTGATCTTTCCCAGAAAAGCCAAGGGAAGGGAATCTCATTTCATTCTGATGGTGAGAGTGCCAAGGGAAGCTCATGCCAGGAAGAAGAGGAAGACAACTGCTATGAGGCAGAGCAGTACAGCCCTGCCACATACCATCATGATGACAACAAGCTGTACGTGGCTCAAGATCTCTCTGGCAAACCTGAGTGCATGATGAAGGACTTCAGAGAGTCCTACTGCAATGAGAAGGAAGAGGAGTTAAGTGAGGGAGGACTGGGAAAGAGAATAGGAAATTCAGACAAAGAGGAGAGACATGGAGAGGGAGAGCTTGCAAACAACAAAGAACAACTCAGCTTTAGATCCTTTGAAAAGGCCAGACTTGGTCACTCTCTCTCTGATTACTTGTATTTCAAGCACAGGAACAAGAGTTTGAAAGAATTGCTGGAAAGAAAAATGGAAAAACAAACAATGCTTATAGGCATTTAAAATGGACCTTTTGAAACAGCTGGAAAATGGTAACCAGATAGATTTTAACATGAATTGTAAGCTACTAAAGCCTGGAAGTTTGTAGTAGTATTTAGTAATAAATAAGACAAATTATTAAAAATAATTTAGGGTAAAACACATACATTACAAGAATAAAGCAGCTTGAGGTCACCAAG
The DNA here is from genome assembly GCA_013397555.1 of Urocynchramus pylzowi. Taxonomy (NCBI): domain Eukaryota; kingdom Metazoa; phylum Chordata; class Aves; order Passeriformes; family Fringillidae; genus Urocynchramus; species Urocynchramus pylzowi. Next base: position 1,523,057 of record VZRH01002310.1, on the reverse strand, counting down.
AAATGCAATAGATATTTAAAAATAACACTTTTATAGTTATCCATTTAATGTATAACAGACAATGGGTTGGGTACAGAAGTTTACTTCCTATTATATGGGGATAGATACTTACATGCAATTTTCTACTTAGCAGAAAGCAATATACTTTAGCATCTGAGTTATTATCTGACTAAATATATATGAACACTTCTAAGCATATGCCTCAAATATCTGAAAATACCAAGTATTTCACATTATAAGCCAGAGTACTATTAAACATGGCATGCATGAAAATGCTGTCAACATTCAGAACTAACACAGTCCAAATACTTTGATTTACCGAAGTGACTCTTAGTGCAACTACTTACAATGAGAAATGTGAAACAAAATAATAAGAAAAACTAATGTCTTGGGAGGCAGCAAAGGACAGTTCTGTAAGGCTTTGAAAAGACTGGAGTTTATTACAAAAGCTAGTTCTCTGGCACAAGGCGTGTTCATGCTTTGCTGTGTTTCAGCCAGTATGGGACTATTCAGACATTCTTGAAGTGAAATAGCATAGATTATGTTGATGTTTTGTTCTACTGCCTGCTTGTACCGGGCAGCATCAGCATGCAGCGCTCACAGTCTTGCCCTAGTTACACATAACACAGTGTGAGTAATTTAATTGAAAAAACTATGCTGCTTTGCCATTTATCTATTCAGTTTATCATGACTAGTAAGGATAATTTTGGAATACACAGATCTGGTCAATTTTTGTTTCAGAAGGTAAAAACCACCCTTATAGAACAAGAAGTACCTCACAGAGGAAAACCTTCCTCTTATTAAAGTCAGAAAACTTCTCTTATTGAACGCTTCTTGAGCAGTAAGCTGCAGGCCTTTCAGACAAATTTCACTCATGCTGTTTTTACGGAGTCAAGCTCGGCTTTTCATCCTCTGATTCCCATACAGTTATAAGTTTATGACAAACATGGGAAAAGCATATTCCATTAAACTTTTCATTAATTGCATGAATACTTTAACAGCATATTAGTTCCTGCATCTTCAAGAAAGACGAAAAGCAGCCCTGCATCATCCTATTGCTTATGTGGAAATAAAAATTTAATTAATCATAAAATTTGTGCTATGTCCTTTGGACATCCCAGCTCAAAAGGTTAAAATCTGTATATATGGTACATCTCTTCCAAATATTACTACCTTCTTCACTTACCTGCCAAATTCTTGATTTGAAATGCATTGCAATCATGCTCTCTATATAGCAAGTTATAATTAAATATAGTCATCTACTTTTATGGCTTGCTAAGACAAGTCATGTAGCTGCAGCTCTCTGCTCCTATAAGAAAACACACACCTCTCAAATTAATGATCCTCATGCCTATCAGTTAAGCAACATTCACAGGGCAAAGTCCTTATTCCTCATATAAAACTGGGTTTGTGTAGTCCAAGACTACAGGCAGTGTTTTCCTTTTTCAAGGTTCAAACATGGCATAACACATGCAGAAATTGATGCAGAAAAAGCTGTTGATAAAAGAAAGAGTAACATCCAGGTGACTCTTCTAAATTAATTCTACATCTGATGTGCATATTTTTTAAAATAAAAATGTTATGGCAAATTGAACTGGAAGGTAGGTCACTTAAGAATTAAAAAAGTCTTTGAGGTGTATTTTAGAAGTACATGGTCATGTTACTTCAGGGATTAACTGTTCTATTATAAACATTCCTCTTCCTTGCTTTAGCTGTAAGACGATGCCTATTGGAGCCATCTTTCTTTCAAGAAGACATTGTGGTCAAGCAAAAAAGTTAGGAAATTTTTAAATAATGAGTGTAACTATTATTTCTTAGACTATAGAGGAAATGATCAGGCAGAAATTCAGCATGGTCTAGTAGATGGTCCCTCAGAAATGGGAGCAGCTCCTTCAGTTAACTTCTTGGCACTAGCTTGTCTCTGCCAGACAAAAGCTCCCATTTGAGCATGTACACAGCCAAGAGCTGGGAGTCACTAACTCTTAGAATTGTCTCCCTCTTGGTGGTGTAGTTTCTAGCTATGCATGGTTCAGTATCAGTCCACTCCACCTTTCCAGATCTATTAGTTCACATGATAAGAAGAACAAGCATGGAATCGGGAATCTCTTCGCAATTTCTTTTTTTCAAAAAGAAAGGTGATCATGCAGGTGGGTGGAATTTAGCAAGTCCTTCACTCCTTTGTTGTGTAAAGCAGGAAAGTACATAGCCCTTCCATTGCAAAGTCTTGTCTATTAATTGGAGAATGCTGTGGGACAGCTAGACAATCCTTATCAATAAAGAAACAAGGTTTTACATATCGATTGCAGTCCAGACAAATGGAGCAAAGGAGACATTTTAAGCAGAGTTCAGCTCCCAGCCACAAATATCAAAGGATGTATTCTATCTGGGCTTCAGCAAAGCCTTTGATACTATCTCCCATGGCATTCTTCTGGAAAAGCTGGCAGCTCATGGCTTGGGCAGATGAACTCTTTGCTTGGGTAAAAAGGTGGTTGTATGGCCAGGCCCAGAGAATGGTGATTAATGGAGTTAACTGCAGTTGGCAGACAGTCACTAGTGGTGTTTCCCAGGAGTCAATACTGGGCCCAGCCCTGTTTAATATCTTCATTAGCCATCTGGATGAGCTAATGAAGCTAGCCACCCTTCAGTCACTTTGCAGATGACACCAAGCTGGGTGGGAGTGCTGATCTGCTGGAGGGCAGGAAGGCTCTGCAGAGGGATCTGGACAGGCTGGATCATGGGCTGAGGCCAGTGGGGTGAGGTTCAGCAAGGCCCAGTGCTGGGTCCTGCCCTTGGGTCACAACAGCCCCAGGCAGTGCCACAGGCTGGGGCAGAGTGGCTGCAGAGCTGCCCACGGGAAAAGGACCTGGGGGTGCTGGTGACAGCAGCTGAACATGAGCCAGGGTGTGCCCAGGTGGCCAAGAGGGCCAATGGCATCCTGGCCTGTCCCAGCAATAGTGTGGCCAGCAGGAGCAGGGCAGGGATTGTCTCCCTGTACCTGGCACTGGTGAGGCTGCACCTCAAATCCTGAATTTTGGGCCTTCCACTCCAAGAAAGACATTGAGGTGCTGGAGCATGTCCAGAGAAGGTCAGACATCCCTGGAGGTGTTCAAGAAGTAATTGGATGTAGCACTTAGTCTACTTGACCAGGTGGTGATTGGTCAAAGGTTGGACTTAATGATATTCGAGGTCTTTTCTTACCTAAATGCTTCTGTGATTATGTGATTCTGCAACTGCAAAAACTATGTCTGCTGGAAGTATGCAGTCCAGAGTTTCTTTACTGACTTTGTAAGAGAATGTGCCAGATGTGCCCTTAGGAAAGGAAATCACTGCAGGCAGTTCTGGGTTGTCTAAATGGTTAATCTAAACACCTTCAACCACACTCACTGCAGTCAATTTACCCACTTCTACAGGTGCAGTTCTCACTGGAGCAGAAGTACTGAACAACCACATACAGACAGCTGGAAAAAAAGTCCCAGAGTGGCAATAATATTTGGAAGTAATTCATAATATGAACCCTTTTTCATCGCATTTTACTGGAAAGCAGAATATTTCTTCACAATGAGACTTTGAGATTCTGCCCAGACACAAAGTCATACTAAGCTAATTCTCAAACATGCAAGTCTGTTTTGTGTCAGAATAGTAAAAACCTAATTTAAGACTGTAAATTATCAATAAGAGAAAATACAAACAAAATTATTACCGAGGTAAGAAGACAGTGCCAAGTGACCCAAGCAAAGTGGTTAGGAGATGACAGTCCTCCCTACTGTAGAACATATTGTAGATGGGTCTGAGACACTTGTTACAAAGAGGCCTCAAGGGACAAATTAAAAGTGAAATAACAGCCTTCATTGTGAAGCACCTTGCTTTTCAAACATAAGTTATTTTCACACTATTTATATTGGCACCGCTTTGGGAACAGACAGTAACAGCCTTTGCTCTTTAATAGCTTTGAAAATGCTTTATAGAAATTTGCTCTCATAATGAAGCTATTTCCCATTTGTAATTTTCAAGGGATTAGCTTCCTTATTTTGCCTTGTGTAGAGGCTCAGAAGTCCAATAGAGACATTGCCTGTGTCCTGGACATTGGGGGATATATTTTCTTCTTTTTCTCATTCCTAATGTGAGTTTATCTATCATCTTCTAGCTATGTTGTGGGAAAAAAAAAAGTCTTTATCTTACTACTATTCTCTGTTATTTGGGTTTTCAGTTTATGGGGACACATGAAACTAAAGCCCAGTCTCCACCACCTCTATATAAAAGCACATCTATAACATTTCCCTGCATTGGTTGTACAGCCTTGCTTCATCCTTTTGGAGAGCGTTGCAGCAAATAAGAGTGGCTACAAACTTGCACAGCTGAGATGCTTCCAGAAGTCAGGCTGAGGAAAAGATAACTTTGCCCTACCATAAAGAGTCACATGCAAGTGAAGGCATGTGGTTTGTTAAGTTAGGGGTTTTTCTGATGTTTAAGGTAGCAGGGAGAGTTCTGTAAGACTCTGGAGCACAGAGTAGGTGGAGGAAAACACAAAATCTGGGCTACTAAAGTTTAAGGGTGAAGATAGACAACATATTTACAGGGAAAGCAAAGTTGTATGTGACCTTGGAGCAAGGTGTTTTCAGTCTGGCCGCAAGGACTCAGCCATCTCCTTGTGAAACTGAGTTTTCCTGGCTGCCAGACAGCCTTCAGTTTGTGACAGCAAAGACAGGTGCTCTCTGTTCAGAAGCTCAAAGGGTAAAATACTTTGTGATAATATCATAATTAAAGTTTATCCTGTGCTGTTTCCTGTAAAACAAGTTACTGGAAAGACCAAGTAATGCTACTGCACCCACCTTTTTACAACTCTGTGTTTGTCTACTACCTATTCTTTGATTTCTCTCTTCATATGGTGCTGCTGGACTCTGCTGTTTTGAGTGTACAGTTAAGAAGTAATATAAGTACCGTATTTATTATTCCTAGAAGTTTTAATAATTATTAACAGTTTTGAAGATGTCATGTCTGCTTAGCTGAACAAGATGTAACAGAGCTAACATTTTGTACTCCTAACAGATTTTGCAAATAATGTGTTGCATATTTATTTCATGTAGAACATTGAGTTCCTATTTAAAGCCACAGCTCATGAAGTGAACCAACTATATGTGAATCTTTAGTTTCTGGCTTTCTATCTCAATAGTAAAAGCATGTATGATGTATTGTATTAATTTAAGCAAATAAATATGTACTGGAGAAGCTGTTGTACTTTGTATTGAAATGGTTATGGAGTTCTTGGCATTCTAGGTATTTTATATGGCAAATGCATGGGTTTGGTCTGACAAGGTAATTCTTTTCTGAGCACCACTGAAGAATGGCTCTTGTAAAGGGAAGGCTAAATCAATGATGGAGGTCTAGTTAGAAGACAGGAGCAGGAGAGCTGTCAGGTCCTTTAAGGCAGATAATTTTATTATTACAGACTACACAGAAGACATAAAAAATGCTCTGCAGTGATTATGGTATTTGTCAACTTGGCTTCAGACAAGCTAAAAGAGAAAGATCTTTTTCTTGGAGATTTTTTGAAGAACTGCATCATGTTAAAAGAGAGGAAAAAACAACCAGATGTATTGCAACACTGAAGTTAAGAAAATAGAAATACCATTGCAGCTTAAGGAATAAGCAGAATATTAGAGTAAGAGATTTAATGTTACTTTTTCTAAAGGAAAGGGTCACTTTTAAATACTAACAAACCTCTTGAATTTGTTTCTTCAGATGAGATCCTGATTGAATTGGCATCATCAGACTTCACAGAGATTTCAAACTTTTTAAGCATAGAGAAAGCAACAGGAATGTTTGCTATAAGATAAATAATAACAGAGATAGATATTCTGTTTCTAATTCTCAGAGGTATATGCCTTAAAAAGTGGAAGAAGGCTTATGCAAACACTAGAAATACATGCTGGAGGCTAAAGAAAACCCCAGAACTAAGCCTTTGTTTTCTTCCCCATTTTCTTTTGTTTTCCCTGATGCTTTGATGGTAGGCAACAACTACTATTAGGATTATAGACTATCTCTACATGAAGAGGATGAGATATGTTGGAGAGTGACCTAATTCATTCCCATGTGACTCAGTATAAGTGAATCTCAAAGTTTCTCCTTTGCCAGTCAAAAAAGTATGATTTAGAAAAATATGTGTTTGATATTTTTCACAAAGTTCCTCTTAAACTTAGTTCAAAACTGAGCCATGTTCACTTAAGTTTTAAATTACATTTTCAAACCATCAGAAATTAAGTAGAAGAGAAAGAGAGCACCTCAAATGCTCTTGGGGGGCATTTCTGTGAAAATAGTGACATCTTGAAAGGCCCAGAGAATCTAAAGATATGGAGACAGCCAAATTATTACACAACTTCTTACCAAATTTGCTCCATTAATACACTCTTAGGCTCATGTAGTGTGATACCATTGAATGTATTTGCCCACTGACTCCTAAAGAGAAAACCTGATCTAAAAAACACATGCAGAATTTCAGTAATTTCAGCACTTGCAAACACTCTGCTAATGCTACTTCTATCTATAATAATGTGTGATATGACAGTGTATGCTATATGATGAATCATATAGCATAAATATAGCATAAATTTTCCTAATGATTTCCTGTAATGAAAGTACAGCTGAACAGAGAACAGATACATTATGAGTAAGTCTTCTGGTGTCCTATCATTTGATTATCCTCTCTGAAAATATACCTTGCATACTTTACATCTATCCCATCACAGAAATGATTTCATTTGGGCAAAGCCAGACTTTCCCTTTACTGAATTATTTCCTATACTGACGTATTTCTTGTAGTGGGAGCATTTTATTCAAATGACCTCTATGATTACCTAATGACCTCTATTTACATTAGTAGAGAATGTTAGCTTGTGCTTTTGGAGCTGGGATCCTCTGATTGTACTGCACTTTTTTCAGTATTCAAATACCCTTACACTTCTGAATGGAAAATCACTGTGGAATAAATTATTCAAGACACTAAATTATTATTCAAGACACTAAAAAAATTCAAGACACTAATTAACCAACTAAAAAATGGGTTGCAGTAAAACTGACAGTGATGGGGTTGTGTGAAAACTAGAAAGGTATTTCTACCTTGTGGAGAACTATTATGAAATTGATGGAGATAGGAACTGTCTAATAATGTCAAAGAAGGTGTCACATAGATGTCTCTTAAAGAAATACAGTTATACAAGATAAGTGGTAGAGATAAACCCAGAATATTATTTATTGATGCAGAGTGATATGTTGCAAGGGAATTCTCCAAGTTGCTTTATTCTTTACAGAATTTCTACTACAAATTATAGGACTTTTCTAGAAACAGTAAATCATGATTTTTCTATTTGTTTCAAAGGCCAAGATGATTTTTCAAAATCAAGTTATAAAGCTAGCCAGCAACATAAATATAATGACAACTGACAAGTGTGGCGCAGTCTTGCTGTGAAGAAAGTTACACTAAAATTGAAACAGTATTGTGCCTTGTACAATTTATCCCGGAGGCCTGTGAGAGCAGCACCAAGATCAGACAGGTCAAAAATTATACAGGTCTGATAAACATACATGCAGACACTGCATGGAAGCTTGATCTTACTTTGGTGGAAAGAATTAAAAGCCATTCCCTAATGAGAGTTTTTCTGGAAACTACTGCGTAGCAGTAGTAGCTAATCCTTCTGAACGGATTGTATGAGGCAGACTTCACAAGAACAGTCAAGACTAGACACCAGCAAAGCTAATTCCACTGAAATGTTTCCTGCAGAGATGTCTGGGGTTGCTCACGACCACAGTGGCTCATACGTGTTTGTTACCAGCACTCCGTGGGAGGAGCCACCCCCAGCCAGCTGGCAGAACGGATCATGAGGGAGCCTTGTGCAAATGTCACCCATTACACTGCAGCTACTTCATTTTAAATAGATTATCCCCAGGTTAAACAAACCTGCCTAATTTCACTCTGAAGGGGATGAGGCGTGCTTGTGCTGCCTGTTCTACCCACTCTTTTGTAACATGCAGCTGTAAGACAGAAATATTTTAAATAGTTGGGGCCCTTTCACTAATGAACATCTGGTGACGACATGCACTAGCATTCCTGATTTCAGCAGCGACACCAGTTGTCTTCCTACTTGACTTGTACTAGCAGATCCAATACCTGTATAGCATGAAACCACACCACTATTCATTCCTGTTGCATACTTACCGATTTATTTAGGGCTTTTGTCTAGGGATTTAATTTTAGGCTTTCATGAGCATTTTTAGGCTTTCATGTAGAGCCAATTTTTGTGTAGATCCTATTATGCATATAGAGAAGAGTGAAAGATTAATTGCATGTTTTTGACAGAAAGTGGCAAAATTTTGCACAATTATTATTTTTCTGCTCTTTTTTTATTAAAAGAAAAGAAGTTTATTCTCTTTTCATCTTACTTGTTCTCATTAACTCCTCAGGACCCTAGTGCTTAGACCACCAATCACCTTTCTACAAAGCTTTCTAAGTGGTCAAGATGATCTCTGAGAACACTGCTGCAGAGTCATTTCTATCCTTTTCTTATGAAATTCTTGAAAGAAGAAGGAACAGCCCAGTGTGATGGATGAGCAGACAGAATGACTGGCACAGGTACCCTTGCCATTTTCAAGAGACTGTGAATACAGTACAACGGTCCTTGCTACTAAGCAGTATGAAGATTTAATAAATTTTAGATTAAATGTAATCAATTTCAGATTAATTTTAAAATGTGTTTCAGGGTTTGCACTTTTCAGATTACAGAGTGAATATGTGAGTAAGAGCACACAGTCAGAACATACAGATTTGCATGGAGCAGTCAAAATTCTTAATCTCGCTTTTACTTTTAGATGTCATGAATTAACAGTCCAGTCAGACAGATTATATTTATAATGCATCAATCTCCGTATGTGAAATTTTTCAAAGACAAATGAAAACAAAAATCCCTTTGGATTGACAGCAACCATAAAATTCTGCAATTAGATTATTAAGAGTGGTCTCATCCTGCTCCTATCATCCCAAAGCAACAGCTTTATAAAGCAGCACAGCCAGCAAATCTACACTTGTTTTTGTGTATATGTGGGTTTGTTGTACAATTAAAGATCTGTTTGCCAAAAATTATCTGCTACCTTCTGCAGAAATGCCCAGGAGGAAAGGGACCTGGGGGTACTGGTGACAGCCAGCTGAACATGAGCCAGCAGTGTGTCCTGGTGGCATCCTGGCCTGTGTCAGGAATAGTGTGGCCAGCAGGAGCAGGGAGGTCATTCTTCCCCTGTACTCGGCACTGGTGAGGCCACACCTCGAGTGCTGTGTCCAGTTCTGGCCCCTCAGTTTGGGAAGGATCTTGAGCTCATCCAGAGGAGGCAACGAGGCTGGTGAGGGGCTGGAGGGAGCCCTGTGAGGAACGACTGAGGGAGCTGGGGGTGTTTATCCTGGAGAAAAGGAGACTCAGAGGTGACCTTATCACTCCCTACAACTCCCTGAAAGGTGGTTGTAGCCAGGTGGGGGTTGGTCTCTTTCTCCAGACAGCAACTGATAGAACAAGAGGACACAGTCTTAAGCTGTACCAAGGGAAATACAGGTTAGATATTAGAAAAAAGTTTTTACAGAAAGAGTGATGAAGTTCTGGAATGGTCTGCCTGGGCAGGGGGTGTAGTCACCATCCCTGGATATGTTAAAAAAAGACTGGATGTGGCACTTGGTGCCATGGTTTAGTTGAGGTGTTAGGGCATGGGTTAGATTCAATGATCTTGAAGGTCTCTTCCAACCTAATGATTCTGTGATTCTGTGACTCTCTTTTGTGCAGCTCAAGCACCTCAATTACAGTGTTGTCTTAAGGAGAGGAGCAATTGCTTGTACATAAGAAAATTTTCCCATTTTTATTTTTTGTTTTCTAGTGTCTTCAACTTTTCACTTAAAATCTTGTCCCAAATATCCACGAGTCATAAAAAAAGAGTTAGGGGAGTAGGGAAAGACAGCATAATCATTTTGGAAGTCTACTTGATTAATAAAGTAGATAATCTTACCAATATTAAATGCCTCTTGCATCCACTCAGACTGAGCTTTATGGGAGAAATTATAAGTGCTGACTCATGATAGTCATGGCATACAGATGTAGTTCTCTTTTATATACTTTTTCAATCCTTTTTTTCCCCTAGAGTAAGGCTGACCCCAAATTTGCTGTCTGCCACAGGGCAACCCTGACCACTTTCTCCCTGGGAGCCAGGCTGTCTGAAGCTTGTGACCCTCTGTCACAGTGGGGAAAAGCCTCACATCTCTCCCACAAACCTGACTGCAATGGCTTATATCCCACAAGACCAACATAAAAAGGTTTTGCTCCATAACCAAAATGCAGAAGACTCCTTGGCTGGAGGATAGGGCTGCAGGGTAAGAGAGATGTGGTTCTAATGATGCCCTTGCCTCCAGGCATCCTCGTGTAACTGAATCAGAAAGTGGCAGGAAGGTCAGAACTCAGAAAGTACAATATAACAAAGATAAAATGCCAGGAAAGTCTTGAAAAGCTACATATTTAATTAAATGGTTTTGGAGGGCTTTCAGGTTTGAACAGTGTAGGACAGCTTTCTACTGCCTACTTGACTAGACCCGGTCTTGACTAGACCCGCTTTGTACTGTGGCTGTAGTTATTTTGGGAAAGGTGCCTTTCAGAATAACATGAATACACTCAGGAGCAGTCAATTAGGCTGAAAACCAGCCCCACAGCTCAATCAGAGGGGAAGAATGCAGTCATAACTGAAACTCAACTGTGTATTTCACCTCTTCTGGCTCCTCCCTTCACTTAGCTCTACCTCCATTTTCCCGGATCCTTCACAACTGCAGGCTACAAGCCACTCTCATAACACCTTCAGCAGCCATCTGACAAGGATATCCAGTTCTTGTGCTCCTTTTCTCATTTTACTGTTATGGGTTTCCAGCATCTGTAAAGCAAACATACCACAGCCTCAGCTTTAGCTCTAAGCTCGGGGGAAACAGCACTTCTTCCCTTCAGCCCTCCGGAATGCCTCTCTCCATCTTGCTGCTCCCTCAGCAAGGTGACTGATTGATCTCCCTCACTGAGTGTGTGAGCTCTCTTGGTTTCCATGCTGATGGAGACATTTGAACCAATTTCTTGTCCATCTCCTCACACCTTTATTTCTGCTAGCCTTTTTGTGTTTGACTTTACAATCTGAATCATGTCCATTTTGGGTATACATTTAGTTGTTATGAGCTCTCCTTTGTGAGAGGGGGAATAGCATCACTTGCCTCAAGTGCCATCAGCTGCCTTTTCTAGCAATCTTTTTTCCCCTTCTGCTCTATCTTCCTTTTGCTTATTCTTTCCTCTAGGCAGCTGCTACTGGCACATCCTCTTAACAAGTGGGAAGCCGTAGGCGGTTATGTTAGCCAGACTGTAAGACCAAATATAGAGCAAAACTGCATGCTGCTCCAAAGCGTGTTAAGGTTCACTGTGTGAGAAAGTAAGAGTAGCTTGGTGTTTGTGGTGGATGGGATTGCATTCTCCATGTCTAAATGCAAATTTTAATTCTCTTGTCTTCAGCCATTTTATTAGTATTGCTTTCTGAAGGGTAAATTTTAAAACCATGGGAAAGTTGAATTGATTTTGAGAACTGACTAGCTTTACCACAAGCAAAGTGTAACACAAGTAAGATTAAAGAGGACTTCATGGAGACAGTTCAGCATGCTTGAACAGCATCTCAGGTCTGCCTCCTGTCTTTAATGGGCAGCAGATTGGGCCTGATAGCCAGAGCAGTGGTCAGCACATCCAATGGCAATGATGATACCAACCTGAGTTGTTTGTCCTTAGGCAAGTCACACAGGCAGAACTTACAAGACAACATAGTCCACCCCACAGCTCAGATGGAAAACAGCTTTAGCTCTCAGTTGAGGCTGCTGTCTGCAGCTTACATTTTCAGCCCATTACTTCCCATGAGGAAGGGATGTACCTAAAACAGGTGCCAGTAGACCTTTCAACTTTGAATGCCTGACCAGCTGCCAGTTGTGTATTTACAATAGAAGATAAAATAAGGTTTCTGACAGTCAAACTTCCTTTGCTCTCTCTTCCTTCTCCCATAGCTGAGCAGACTCTGAGCTGAAAATGCTCCTGTGCTGGTGTCTGACTAGACAGCATTACCCTGGTAAAGTGTGAACCTGACCCAGTTTGACTTGGCTGTTCAATTTTTAATGGCACACAGCCAACTTGCTACCAGTTGGGCTATTCATGCTGCAATAGGAAGCAATCTTCCTGACATGCAAACTTCCTTCTTCTTCTGCCTGAGCAGCAGTGCAGTCAAAGATGCTGAGCTAGATAAAGAACAATTTGACCCTATAAAATATGGGTCTTGACCCAAGGCTTTACTTCAGTTTTGTTGTGCTAGCCAGCAGAAAAAAACTATCATTTACCCATGGAAAACTGGAAAAGACAAAAAGGAGTTCTTGCAATAAAGAATCACTGTTGCAGCTCCTAGAGAAGCACTTATTCTGTCTTCAGATGTAAATTTGTGACCTGCAAATCCCTGGGAAAAATTGAACCATGAAAGCTGTTAATAAAAACAGGAATTCAAAGTGCCACTGCATAGTTTGATTACATTCATCTTGCCGGCTAGGAATACTAACCCAGTAGGAAGGGCTTCATCACTTGTTGGTTAAGTTGGTTATACAAGATCACTTTCTTCCTCTTCTTTTCTGTCCTCATGGAAACTTCTAATCCTATTAAAGAAAAGTCTACAACAGGTTTCACCAACGGGTTGCACTTGTCACTTGAGCTGATATACAGTATTCTTCCTGGAGGACAGCAAGTTAGAAGGAGTATCTGTTCCATCTAAGAACATCATGACATCAATATAAGCCATGTGTTTGAATAAGGGTCCTCTTAGGTCCTTACCTGAAGGGGAAGGAGAAGCTTGGAACAGGAGCATGAAAGAAATGGGGAGCCTTTATTTTAGTCACCAACTGAAATAAAAAAGACCGGTTACAGCTTATACCCTAACACTTATATTTTTTACTGTTCATTTGAGCAACTGGAAATTAAAGTCACTGATAAGAAAGACTTCAGGGAAAAAATAGAATAATTTGAGGTTTGTAATATTGAGCTATAGGCTCTGTAGTGTACTCTCTATTTGCCTAAGCCAGAGTGATAAGAATACACAACAGGAATGAAGTAGGAGTATTCATAGAAGAATATAATACTTTTGGCAGAAGAACTTTCCCTCCAAGCTACTTCATCATTGTGACCATGGCATTTTTGAGTCAAGACCCCATGAGAATCTTTTACCTCTTGCTGGTCATTTCCACTAGTTTCCACCAGTTTCCCAGAAAACCGAGAGGTGAATTAAGGCAAGAGACATTCACACAAAGTTGCACAGTAGGCTGTGGGACCACACTGGCTTAAAATAGCCCAGGCCAGCACCTAGGGAGCCACCTCAGGAATGAAGACAGTGTGAGCCAATCCTCTCAGTCAGCTCATAGACAGCACCAAGCTGGGTGGGAGTGCTGATCTGCTGGAGGGCAGGAAGGCTCTGCAGAGGGATCTGGACAGGCTGGCTCATGGGCTGAGGCCAGTGGGGTGAGGTTCAGCAAGGCCCAGTGCTGGGTCCTGCCCTTGGGTCACAACAACCCCAGGCAGTGCCACAGGCTGGGGCAGAGTGGCTGCAAAGCTGCCCACAGGAAAAGGACCTGGGGGTGCTGGTGACAGCAGCTGAACATGAGCCAGGGTGTGCCCAGGTGGCCAAGAAGGCCAATGGCATCCTGGCCTGTCCCAGCAATAGTGTGGCCAGCAGGAGCAGGGCAGGGATTGTCTCCCTGTACCTGGCACTGGTGAGGCCACATCTTGAGTGCTGTGTCCAGTTTTGGGCCCCTCATGACACGAAAGTGTTGAGATGACAAAGTGTATCCAGAGAAGGTCAACAAAGCTGTTGAAAGGTCTGGAGCACTAGTCCTGAAAAGAGTGATTGAGAGAGTTGGGGCTGCTTAGGCTGGAGAAAAGGAAGCTCTGGAGAACATTATTACTCTCTACATCTACCTGAAAGGAGGTTGTAGCCAGATGGGGATCAGCTTCTTCTTCCAAATAATAGAATAAGAGAAGAGGTACTCAGGTTGCTCCAGGGAAGATTTAGATTGGATATTACGAAAAATTTCTTCACAGAAAGTGTTGTCAAGTACAGACTAGTCTGCACAGGAAGTGGTTGAGTCACTAGCCCCAGAGGTGTTTAAAAGACATGTAGATATAGTACTGAGGGACAGGTTTTAGTGGTGGACTTGGCAGTGTTATGCCTTGATGATCTTAAACGTCTTTCCCAATATAGTTTCTATGATTCTATGCCATTCTGGAGGTGTGCTTGACATCACTGGGGAGTACTGCAGGGAGAGAAAGATACAGTGACGTGTTCTGCTATTTATGTCAATGCACAGTATGCACGGAGGAAAAAAAAAAACAAGTTTCATTTAGATCTTTGAATTGCCTATTTTTCTCTGCCTAGGATAAATACTCACTTGTAACTGTGTAAAAAAAAGCTGAGGAGGAGAGTTTGAAAAGGCAGTGGATTTTAGAAAAGCAGTAGCTTTGAATCAAACATCAAGTACCCTGAGGTGTATATATCTGCTTTCAGACAAGAGTCTTTACATAAAACACGTTAAATCTGGAAAGTTTGCAATTTGGGGTGTGTGTTGCTCTCTGTTTACAAAGAAAGTACACAAAATTCTCTCTCTTTGAATACAGTAGGGACAAGCAACAGGAGGCAGTTTCTTTGTTCAGAAAATCAAATCTGTTTTAAGCCAGCATTCTGTCCAAAATTAGCACTTTCTCTCCAACTCTGGATCTTTTCCAGGACCATCCATGCTGCTGGTACTTCCTTGGCTGATTCTGGCTCTTTCTTGACTGCATTTTTTTGTTAGATTCAAGTCACACTCACACATATGCACCCTTATGATCTGGTCTCAACCAGTCATCTGTGTTTGCAGAATGTCCCGAAGAAAGCTTTTTGACTGATACAAACCAGGCTTTCCTTAGAACCTTGCTGGTCTGTGACTCAGATAGCAGTTTCTACTGTTTCCTCTCTTGCTAAACAAAAAAGGTACCTGAAAATTTTCTTAGTGAGATTTATATCAAGAGTCTACTAGCCAGCTACACTGAGGTTAGAGAACTACCAATATGCCAAATTATGAACCCTGATAGTAACCAACATCTTTTAGCATAGAAGTCTTGTATTTGTTAAAATAAAACAAATTTACTTATGCGGGAGTTCAGCTGGCAGGTTGAGTATTGAGAAGATGAATATGAACTATATACAAGTACATAGGTAAGGAGGAGCATTTTTACAGATTTAGATAATTAAGTGCTACAGTACTGTGTATAGGACTTGATTAAATTTCCCTTGAATATGAATTAAACTAGATAAAAATTTGATTCTTAAAAACAGTACACAACAAGGTTAAATGCAGCTTACCTTAAATACTTTAAAATTAATTTTGTTTCACATATTTGAGTGTCATCTTTTACGTCTAAACCTTCCTGACTCCTGTGAAATGAAATGTGTGCTCAGTGTAACATTAATATGTACTGACATGCTTGAAGCAGTATGTAATAAGCATTCAGCATTGTTCTGAAAAATTACTCCAGCTGATGATACACAAACCAGAAGGTATAACAATGCGACCCCTCTGCTAAAATTGCTCTTAGCAGCAATGGCTATTAGGGGAGAGTCAAACCCACTCCAATTTAGTAAATTCCTGGCTGCTTGGAAGTGTGGCATATGCCTAGGAATATGCCCAGTCTAGGAATCAAATAGGAGAGTTAGTTAATTCATCACTGGGAAAGGGGCATGAATAAGCTGGTGTGTTGGTCCTAAAGCCAGCTGAAATAGTGTAACTGAAGAGTAATTTGAAACATTACTCAGAAAAATGAGCTCCAGCTTTTCTAGGATTCCCTTTCAGCAAATGAACGGCAGTAATTGTCTTAGCCTCCAAATCCTGTGATTCATCCTCAGAGAAAACAGATACAGACATCACTTTCTCTGTTGGTTGTGTAAGGAGATTCTTCCTAGTGAGCACCCAACTTACCTGGATAAAAGTTTGTAACAAATATACCAACTTCTTGTCCACAAAATGTTTCAGTATAATCTAATATATGATGTTTCTGTTTGGTGCCCAGAACCATCTATAAGCACAACTTATGTTACTTATGTAATATAATTTAATGACATCAAATAACTTTTTTTTTTTTTTTCAGAATAGATTCCAAAATGCAGTCTGAAGCTTTTCTGAATTAAAAACCTTTCTGACTACAGAAATTTTCACTGAAGCCAGTACAGCTTTGCAGGAGAGAAATAGGTTGATTTGAAGAAACTTTTTTAGATAGAAATTACTCAGAAAGCAATTTTCAATTGTAGCTACTCCTGACCTTAAAAAAATTTCAACTGTTCTCTAGAACTTGAAAGCTGTGATGGTTACATGTACAGTACTGTGTTCCTTTGACTTTTCCCCTTCCTTTAAAATGCAAACCCATGACAGATCCTTCTATTTGTTTATCTTTCACAGCACAGAGCCATGCACATTTCTTGTCCTATACAAATGATTAATAATGTCATGACTTTTTAGCCACTGACTACGAAGAAAGACTTTGCTTCTTACCCTCTGCTTCATAATTTGGAGTCTCCCACCCCCATCCATGACACACAGGCCTGTCATTCTCTTTCACTGTCATTTCCTTCTATTTTATCTAAGTGTTTCAGGGTTTTCCCCAGGAAATTCTTTTCTATTCATTTTTAGTGCTTTTAAGGGAGCAAACAAGATGAAAGCTTAAGGAAAAAAAGTTGTCTTTCTTGACATTGTAAATATAGCTGATGTTTCCCTTTTTGTAACTATGTGGGATGCAATCTGAGAACTATTAAGGTAAACAGCAAAAAGACTTAGTTTTATAGCACCACAGACACTGCTGAAACTGAGTGTGTTTCTAAATCACCTAAAAAGTAACACAAAATCAGAGAAACATAATAAGGGATTTCAGTGAATATATAAAACATAATTGCTCCTTTCCAAAGCAAGTAATATGAAACAATTAATTATTTGTTGGTTCATAATAATACCTTTAAATCCAGAAATATAACCTCATTGCCTTTTTATGGTATAAAGAAGGAGTAATAATTTAATGTTGAGTTTTTCTTATGTAAGGGGCTGTTAATGAAAGTCTGGTAAAGGATATAAGACTAGTTGCTTTTCTCTAGCTGCTTTTGTACAATAAGCAGATGGTAAAATGTCTCTCCACATGTTTTCCTGGCACCAACAGCCTCGTGAAGATAAGTTACTGAACACTGTCTTCCAAAATCCCCATCTGATAAAGAAACAGCATGGTGAAAAATAAGATAATTCTGTGGTAATCAGGAATTCCTTCACCTTCACTTAGATCTTCTTAAAGTATGGTAATTAATCTAACAAGTGGGGAAAATTGAGATGTAGGAATTCCCCTTGTTGCCATGGAAACTACCCGTTATCTAACTGACAAAGGAAAATAGATTTGTCATGTTAATAACTTCAGCTGAAGAGAACACAGTATTTATGGAGTTGAAGAATCACAGGATAAGTGAGGCTGGAAGGGACCTCTGGAGGTCATCTAGTCCAACATCTTGTTCAAAATGGATCCAACTAGAGTAGGTGGCTGAAGATGTCAGTTGAGTTTTGAATATCTCTCAGGGGTGAAAACTCCACCATTTCTCAGGGGAATCTGTTCCAATGCAGTGGAAATTCTCTAATGAAAACATTTTCTTAATTCCTGTGTTCTGATTTGTTCCTGTTCCCTCCAGTCCTGTCACTGTCCACTTCCATGAAGGGTTTGGCTTTGGCACTATCAAAGATAACTTCCAACCACTCATCCCATTCTCTGCAGTGCTGCACCAGGGCTTTGGACTTGTCCTTGTTAAACTCTCTGAGGCTCCTGACACCTCCTTTCTACAGGCTCTCACGAACTTCAGCTTCCTCTCAGCATGCCCTCCAGCATATCTACCATCCCCTGGCTTGGTATCACTGGCAGGCTTGCTGCAGCTGAACTTCCAATCATCCAGGTCATTAACAGAGACATTAGGCAGACAGGGTCTCACATTGGTTCCCTGAGGAGACACAGTGAGTAACCAGACAGCACTCTCTGTGCTCAGGGTCACACGACCCTTGAGTCTTGCAATCATACCGATTGTCCATGTACTTGACCATCTGCATATCCAATCTCTAGCTCACCAGCTTGGGTACTAGGACACTATGGGAGATCATGTCAAAAGCTTTGTAAAGTGTGGTGCATTTATCTCATTATAGGAGTCAGTAGGTATGGGAGCAGGAATGTTTGAGCTGCTAAAGATTCGTTTTGATTTCTTAATTTTTTTTGCCCGTTTCTTTTAATTTCTTTTCTAATTTTTACCCTGCTACTTATATGCAGTTAAAACTTGTGGTTTCTGTTGTCCACTTGACACAGTACTATCTGAAATCTCAAAAGTCATGTGAAAAGGGTAAACAGAAGAACAGGAGCCCATGAAAGGAGACCTCACTGTCTTGTGGCTGCTGCTAGTCGGCACAACATGGATATAAAACGTATTTTTCAGTCAGAATGCTATTTTTCTTTACTGGCCAGGTTCCCTGGCTGCCTGGGAAGGGCACTATATGTTCTCCTCTTCTGAAAAGAAAGAAATTTTTTTGCACTTGCAAAGCCAGGACCTGTGATAGAAGATGCTGTTTAATCATTGCTGATAGACAACAGTTTGCAAAGACACTGCTCAGAAAAGAGGTCTTTAATTTCAGTTAAAATATAGTAATCTTCCACCACAATATAAACCTTTACTGATTATTAGGAATTCCATTATTTGGCCAAAACAAGAGTTAATTTTTCTTCATGGAAGACAGAACGTACTTGGGGAAAATATTCATTAAAAAATTTAGCTTTCTGCTGAAGACCAGAAAGATATTTTCAATCTGTTGGCTGAGGCTAGGTGTGGTGAATCCCTAGAACCTAGCTGAAAATTATATCATGTCCTTTAAAAGTAAAGATAGAACTGATGACCCTTATGTACCCTTTTGGTAATGCTCCAAGGCACTCCTAATAAAATGTCTGCTTACAAACCACTGTTGAAACTTTTGTTGCAGTTATTCAAATAAATATCTCAAGTATATGTTTGAATACCTAACATTAATAATAATACTAACAACCTATAATAATATAATTATTGTAATAATACTTCATAATATATAGTTATGAAAATACTATATTATTATATATTCATTATATAAATGTGACAATTTATTGCTATATGTTTATTATATAATAATAGACTAATATTTAATTATATTTTATATAATATAAAATGATATATAATAATTATAATTGTCATTGTTGTTGTTGTAAAACACATCAAACTGTGTGGATGGTCCACTTATTTCCTTTCAAATCCCTAAAATTAAGGAGACCAACACAGATTTACAAAAGTTAGCATTGTTGTATGATGCATCCATCATCCATATGACTTCATGAATGACTGATGTGCTCTAACAAATCTCCATTGCATTCTTTCTCAGGATGTTGTACTTACCTCCTTGAACTTTGCAGCAAAAGTATTAGAATTCTAGCTCCTGTGTCATCCTTGCATCCTTGCATCAGTTGTTTCAAATCCCTTATTAACACATACCTAAGTAGTTTCCCATTAGAATTTGTGTAAGCATTTTGTGCTACTCAGCTAAAAATCACTTAATTTTGCACCTGTCCCTTTCCCAGTTTAAATGATGTGCACATATTTCTGCTTCCTGCTATTGTTCTCCCATACAGGAAAAGTAAGAAAAGCCACTGTGGGCACCTTGTAAAGGAAATTACTTTAATGTATATTGGAAAACTGCATTAATAATAAATGACATAGCATGGAGCAGTCAACGTGTCTTGGTGTCAGTTTGCCTCTTAACTGGAAAAGGATGACTATTTATATTGCACAGCTGCTTATTCTCAGGGAAACCACATTCCCTCCAATCACATACAACAGAGAAATAATTTTAAGAGTACATGTTCCAGAAACTTTGTTTCTAAAGTATTAGTAGAAAGTTATTGGAATGGTTAAGCCTTTTCATTGTGGAGTCTAAAGCATCTCTAGTCACTTCTGTGGCAAATGTGAGGGAGAACATCAGTACCTCTGTGGACATCCTGCAGATTCCATATGACACCAGCCTTCATAGCTCTGCATCCTAAATATGTTGGAAAAATAACATTTTCATACTATGATATAAGAACTTGGAGAGAGCATTTAGAACATAATTCCTGCAGTGATGAAACTTTTGTAACTAAGGTGAGATATGAAGGTCTATTTTTAGTCCTGCTGCAGAGACAAGGAACAAGAACAGGGAACTCTGACTTTCTGATTTTGCATTTAGTGAAGACTATTTTCAGTTTTGTGCACTGGAATATGTTTGTACAGCATGTGACCATTTTTCAGACATTTCAGGAGTTTTTCAAGGTACAATATTGCTCATGTAATATTTAACTCCTGGCTGCTGAGAACCATGGACACCAAATTTGGGGCACCAATACAAAGCAGTATAACATGTATTCAGAATAGAAAACCCCATCATGTTTACTTCATATGATGGAATTTTTAATTTTTTTTACTTAGCATTTTGGTAATGCATGTACTGTGAGTCAAGAGAAGTAAATATATTTAACTACAAAATACTTCTAATAGTTCTTCTATGTGTAGAGGTGGATGGATGAAGGCCACTATAACCTCTGGGGCATCTTTAAAAACATAATTTCTAGCATTATTCTATATTTCCATTACTGTTCGAAACTATTCAAAAAAAGCAATCACTTTGCTAGAATAACAGTTTATTAAGTTCTTTAGAGCAAACATTTCATGCTCTAAATGATAGAGGGCAAAATGCACATGCATTCCCTGCTCCCATGAAACAGCAAAATACCGTCCTGTGGATTTGCCCAGTTTTTATTTTATCAGTATCACAGTGAGACAAATTTTGATTTTGTGAACAAAAGCTTTTACACAAGAATGTGTAAAAAAATTCCTCAATCTTATCTCTTTTGATAGCTGAAACTAAAGTCATAGCTCCATGAAGTTGCAAAAGCAGTAGTGGGGTTTAAGCAGATCATCTTCTAAGTACTTATAAGTTTGTTGTAGCTAGTAGATGCCTATTCTATCAGTACAGAATTCATCAGGTATGCAATACAAACCAAAGGTCATATTTACTTGCAAAGTATCCAAAACAGCAATAAAAAAATTTTTGTAAAGGTGTTGAACAGAAAGAAGAATCATGTTGAAAATATCTCTTGTGGGTTGACACTGGTGCTAGGCACCCACCAAAGCCACTCACTCACTCCCCTCTGTAAACTGCCCAGAGGAGAGAAAATTTAATGAAGGGTTCATGGGTTGAGATAAGGCCTGGGAAAGATCCCCCACCAAATACCATGATGGGCAAAACAGGCTCAAATTAGAGATATTAACTGAATTTATTACTAAACAAAAGTAGAGCAGGACAATGAGAAGTAAAATAAACCCTTAAACACACCTTCCCATCACCCCTGCCTCCTTCCCATCTCTACCTCCTCCCCCAGTGGCACAGGAGACAGGGAATGGGGGTTGTGGTCAGTTCATGACCCATGGCTTCTCCCACTGCTCAGGGAGAAGAGTCCTCCCCCTGCTGCACTGTGGGGTCCCCTCCCACGGGAGACAGATCTCCATGAACTTCTCCAGTGTGAGTCCATCCCACAGGCAACAGCCCTCCCCAGACTGCTGCAGCGTGGGTCACTCTTCCACGATGTGCAGTCCTCCAAGGACAGGCTGCTCCAGCCTGGGAACAGGGCCCCTCTCCCCATGGGTTTCCCACGGGGTCACAGCCTCCTCCAGGCATCCACCTGCTCCAGCATGGGCTCCTCCACGGGCTGTAGATGGATCTCTGCATTCCCCGTGGATCTCCACGGGCTGCAGGGGCAGGGCTGTCTCACCAGAGGCTGCAGGGGAATCTTGGCATTTGGAACATCTCCTGCACCTCCTCCTTCACTGACCTTGGTGTCCACAGGGTTGTTCTTCTCACATGTTCTCACTCTGCTCTTCTCTGGCCTCAATTACAACTGCACAATAATTTTGTTTTGATTTCTCCTTCAATCTCTTATCACAGAGGCATTACCACCATTTCTGATCGGCCCAGGCTGGGCCAGCAGCAGGTCTGCCTTTGGAGCCACCAGGGATTGGCTCCGCCAGACATGGTGGAAGCTTCTGGCAGCTTCTCACAGAAGCCCCATCTGTGACCCACCTGCTACCAAAAACCAGGCCATTCAAACCCAATGCATCACCTAAAATATAGCAAGTGCTTGGATTTAGGTAAACCATGCTTACTGGGTCAATGAAAAACTTGCAGTTGTGCTCCTAACACATCAGAAATATTAACTACATTCCTCCTTACATCCAAAGTATGTAAAGAATTAATTTCATTTATAAGTCATGCAACAGACACAGTAAATTTTAAGTTACTATTGCCCAGATGAAACATTGTTTCCTAGTTGTTTGGGGTTGATTTGTTTGTTTGTTTGGGTTTTTGTTGTGGTTTTTTGTATGTTTGTTTGTTTGTTGGTTGGTTCTTTTTTGTTTGATCTGGTTTTTGGGGGTTTTTGGTTGCTGTTTTTATTTTCAGGGTTGTTGGGTGTTTTGGTTTGGCTTGTTTTTTTTCACTGTATGAATAGATTTTGTTCTGTGGACTATCCAGCATAACTAGCACTTCCTCTCTAGGTCCCCAGTTGAAGATAATTTCTCTTGTGAAAATACAGTTTGCCCAATCTGGTTATTCTGTATATGACATACAGGATTTTGAGATACAGCTCTTTTTTCATTGCCTGAAAAGTTCTTGCTTTTTCTTACCTTCATTGTCTTGCCTTCTGCTGTTACTGATTCAGCATGATGATGATATCTGTATTGCCAGGTCTGATTCCAGATGTAAATGCTTTGTAATACTGTGAGCTGATCTTACATTACTTCATTTACCATATTTCAAAATGCACATGCAATTACCTGGTCCCATGAAACAGCAAAATACTGTCCTGTGGATTTGCCCAGTTTCTGTCCATGCTGCTGAAATTTATACCCCACAACCACAGTGTAAAGTTTATGCAGACAAAAAGATGTTCTATGCCAGAGGAGCACTGTCACATTCATCATTAAGAAGAGGAAGTGCACAAAGCACCAGCTGGCTTCATTGGAGTATGCAAGCAGAACATTTTTTTCCTCAGAAAGCCCTTTGGCCTTACTAGTTTTCAAACTTGTGAATCCATCAGTAAACTTAATTAGAGTCTTGCCTTAGCTTTGCAGAAAAAGACATAGATGGGTCCAGATGTAGCAAGACACCTTTACCACTGTTTTGCTGTAAGAATGGCGAATTCAGAGTCTCAGTTTAGTCTGTATGTGTAAAGGATCAAGAAACAATAAGGAATGGCTGCAGCTACAAGCAGCAGCAGCTGCAGTTGTGAAATGCATGAAGAAAGATCCCTCTATAGCAAAGGTAAAAGTCTCTGCCTCTTCTCTTACCTGGCAGAGCAGGAGGTGTGTGCTGAGCAGTAATCCTGCCCCCCTAGAGAGAGGCAAATCTGTGCGCACAGATAAAGATCAATACAGGGAGAACTGCTTCCTTGAAGGCCAGGGCATACCAAAATAACCTTGCCAATGAGAAGGCATGAATATTAAAAATATAAATGCAGCATTTATTGACTCACACAATGAGGAAAATGTGTTAGATTAGACCAGGCCAAAATTAGGTTTGTGCAATAAATTGCAAATCTGCTGTGGATTTTTCTATGCTTCTGGACTGAATTTGTCTCTATTACCCAAAAAAGGGCATTTTTAAGAAATGTCTGATATTCTCAGTTTTAGACTTTCATTTGTCCCCTTAAGGTCATTTAGAGAAACAGGAAGCATTTTCATGTATTAAGTTTCTGCTTATTGTTTAAACAATAGCATTTGTTGAGCTGGCCTTTTAAATAGATTTACAAGGTCTAAAGACTGGGTGCTTCATGTTGGAACCCAGTGAAAAATTCTCTTGCAGAAGTAATCAGAGCCGAAATGAAGCAAAGTCGCACACAGTAATTTACACCAATGGGTGTAAACTGGTCTGACTTTTATATTTTCTTGAGTTTCTATGTCAGTCCAGGTGCTTAATGTATCTAAATGAAGTAATCTAAGATACTGTAAAACAAAACTAGTTCTATTTCAAAATAATGTATGTTTTATGGAAGTTTTTAGATTAATTATCAAGATTTCAGGATCTTTGGATTTACAAGGCATGTAGGAAAAAAATACAAGATCACACTGCTTCCCATCATCCTTACACACATATATTTCTGGCACAAGGAAGGGCTAGTGAAGTAAACCACCCTGGTTATGTACACTTAGAGTGACTTGACTGTGACTTGACTGCCAAGAGCTATTAATTAATTTCACAGCAGGAAGTCACCATGTTACCATATAGCTGCCAGCCAAAACTGCCAACAACAATTTTAAGGAAGGCATCCAGTCTGAGGCACCTCATTTCTGGGACACCTTCCCTTGTTCAATTTTCTGAGCTGCCAGGCAGCACAGAAAATCCATGTGAAACAGTATCTGAAATTCTCTCCTTAAATTTCCATGGATGATCTCTCTAAAACAGAGGCAAATATCAACATTTTAGCTATGAGTACATATTTGTCTATAAAATACATGGAATAATCCCTTCACATGAATGTTACTTCTTAGACCCTTGGTGTTTCTGGCTAGAAGCTAAGGAATCAGGATGGCTAAATTATCTCAGGTGTTCCTAAGGAACAGATTTCAGTCCTCACATGAGTTTTTGGTTATGGTCACAGCATTATTTTGAGAATACACCTCTAGTAGCACTCAGAATCAGAGAGTGGCAGTCTCTCATGCTATTCACAGGAAATTTTCTAAGGTATTGCAGTGTAGACCTGATTCAACTATTCAGCATTACAATAATTTTCAACGTGTTTCCTTTTAAATATATATATATTTATTGGAAGCATACTGGGCTATTTGATAAGGTATCATGGGTGTTGAAAGAAATGGGAAACATTCTTGGCATAAATACAGACCTCATGATTTGTTATTACCCTTTGTCATTTCTTTCATTTGCCCTGATTCAAACCAGGAATTGTAACTGCAGCCAGGATAGGAAAACAGCTCTGATGAAGTAAACACACAGTGATGTACTCTTCTGCCATGGACCAACACCTTATTTTCATGGGTCTCCTTTCTGAGTGTGCAAGTGTAAGAATAGAAATATTAAGAAACTAAACAGAAGAACAGAACAGTATGACTCTAACTTGCTGCTTCCAGGCTGCCTGCATAAATGTCTAGACTAATTACAGGAGCAGTCTTGCTCAAAACACACACTAATGGCCTGACTCACTATTTATAGAAATGACCTTGAATATTTGAAAGACAAAACCCACATGTGTAAATTATTCCCTGCAGCTAACAGGAAGACTTTCAGCTTTTAAGCATGTAGGTGAACAAAGCATTATAGCAACATGCATGATAATTGGCAAATTGAACACAGTTTTAGACCTCCTGCTAAATTATAGGGCAGGAATAGGACCAAGCACAGCACAATGGAGGAACAAAATCCCACCTGGCTTTATATGTGAGCATGAGAGAAAAGAGACACACTGACATGTCACCTTGGGACTGGAGTAAACATATGACTGCTGAGATTGGGAGAGAAAGCAGCTTGTTTTTGGACATCCAAACCTGAGTGATGAAGAGACAGCACAGCAAGACCAATACTACTTATAAGCCTTACAATATACTCTCACACAGGAATAATCAGAGCTCTACTGGGATATTGCTTCTTATTGCTGCTATTTTGGCAGTGTGAAAAGTCTTTTCTTGATCTGGACATTTCTAGATATGTCATCAGGATCTGGAAAAAGCTCATCAGACAAATATCACACTCCAATCACTAGGACTTAAAGGAAAAAAACGTGGCTAACTGTGTAAGTATTCCATTAGATGACTGGCATGGGAATTATTGACTTGGTTCAGGAAGTTGTACATATACTCTGACCCTAAGGAAAAGATATTTTGAAACAATAGTCTAAATATAAAAAGAACATTATTGAAGTATATAGGACTTCAAAGTGTGTACTGTTTTTTGTAGAGATTCACCTGTAGCAGAAGGTGATTGGTTATATTTGCCCAGTAGGTAAGAAATAGTCTGTGGGCAGAATAGAATGGAGCAGTGGTGACTTAAAATCACCTGTCAGTGCAAGAACAGCTCTTTGCTTCACTCTCTGGAGATCATAGGATACTTTTAGGCACTCCAACTTAGAGCAAAAACAACAAAAAGCTAGTTATTGTTGCAAGCCCTAACATGAAGTGGTTCTCAGCCTGCACTTAAAACATTCACAGTCATTTTAGGAGTAGGCAAGAACAGGAGCTACCTGTAATCATGTGCAAAGCAAGTGAGTTAACTGAAAATACATGTTTCTTAAAAGGAATAAAAAGTGAAAGAACAAGGTTGATTTCACTGGTAAAAAAGTGAGCTACATGCACATGGCTACAATTGCACAGGCAAGGCTTTTAATTTCCTTTCTCTTCCATGCTATTCTCTGCTGATATGTAATGGGGAAGTGGGACAAGGTGACATCCAGAAATCTCTCCCATTGTAAGTTACCCTACAGTTCAGTGATTAGTTTGCTTTAAAAATAAAAATCAACCCAAAATAGAGGCATCACTAAGATAGTTACAAACACATGTTAAAAAAGGAAAAATCTAAAACTGTCAATGGTAATGTAAATATTACAAGGCATCACACTTTTCCCATCACATTCTTCAAGGTAGGAAATGACTTTGTCTGGAAATGCACAGAAGATAAAGATACATGACAATTCAAGGGAGAAATGCCTTGCAGTCCGACCCATTGAGCCCATGCAAAGGTACATATGGTGTAAACTCTCAGGCCTGAAATCTGTCATGCTGATGTTTTAATCTGTGTGACTCTCCATAAAAGCTGCATTAGGGTAACAGGCACTGCAGATTCTTTCCTAAATTCGAGCATATGCTTTTCTTAGCATTTTGTGAGAAATGTTTCAAAGCTTTTATTTGCCAATGCTTACAAATATTAAACCCTTCCAAAGGGTAGTAAAAGTGCAGCAGAGCAAATTTTGTGGTCTGAATTTCCCCTGAAAGTACCTAACCACTATGGCAATTCTGTAGATGTATCATCCTTTCTCCATCACAGTTCTCTTTTTCTGTCATTCTGATATGAGAACTGATAAAGCTTCAAACATAAAGAAGAAGTTCTCAACAATGTCTCTGCCTATTATTTCTCCTTTTTATTCCTCCCTTCCCTTTACCCCTCCCCTATGATGGTATTGTAGAGAAGGAAGATGAGAAGTTTCCCAAACTATTTTGCTCATGTTTAAGCATAAACTTAGGACTTTTTTAATTATGTAAAGTGAATTTGTGAACTGATTCTCTCTCCTGTTCTAACAAGTTTTGCTGGATTCTCTGTCTCCAGTTCTACAGCACATGGTGGCTGAAAGGACTGAAAGGACTGCAGGATCACTCTTTCTAACAATTAAGTCAGCAACAACAACAACAACAACAACAACAAATTATTAAAACCTTGCCATCCAGAGCAAAATTCATTTACTGTCATAAAGCTGAAAGAAATATTAGAGCACTTGTAAGTACTTATGGATGGAATAATTGCAAGGGAGCTGTTACTTGGTGTGCTGGTTTGGGCTGAGGTAGAATTAATTCTCATCTCAGTGCTGTGGGGCTGTGTTTTGGATTTGTGCTGAACTCAGGGTTGGTAATACGGAGGTGTTTTTGTTGTTGCTGAGCAGGGCTTGCACAGAGCCAAGGCCTTTTCTGCTTTTGGTACTGCCACACTGGGGAGGGGACTGGGGGTGCTTGGCAGGCTGGGAGGAGACACAGCCAGGACAGGTGACCCCAAATGACCAAAGGGATATTCCATGTGGCACCATGCTCAGTGTATAAAGTGGGGACAAGGAGGAGTGGGGGCGTATCTGGAGGGACAGCATTTGCCTTCCCCAGTAACCATTTTGCATGATGGGGCCCTGCTCTCCTAGAGAACTGCCATGGCATTGCATGCCCATGGGAAGCAGTGAGTGGATTCCCTGTTTTGCTTTGCTTGTGTCCACAGCCTTTGCTTTCCCTATCAAACTGTCTTTTTCTCAGCCCACGAGTTCTCCAGCTCATCCTTCCAATTATCTCCCCAATCTCTCTGGTAAGGGAATGAGTGAGCAGCTGTATGGGGCTTGGCTGCTGGCTGGGGTTAAATCATGGGAATTCTCACTCAGATGCTTCAAGTGTTACTATTAAGTTATCTTTTCCGATATTCTTTTCTAGAACTTTCCATCAAGATTGGTGCTGCCAAGTCTCCTGCTACAAGACATGTCCAGTTCCTAAAGTGAATGTGACAATTTGCTAGCCTGAATTGCCTAGCAGCCATATGACTGGTGATTTTACATTTCATTTTGATGTTGCAGTTTCTGTTGGATATGGGTGAGGCCCTAATCTCTCTTCAAGCAGCTCATACAGGTCAGTGGGAGTGAGACTCCACAAACTTCCCTCAACTGCATAGAAACTGAAAATAAGGACTAGCTTACCACTTAGGAAACTGGACAGAAAAAGTTAAACTTACAGTCTATATAGAATATAAACCTTGAAAAAAACGCCTTCATGTAAACTAAGATGGCAATTTCTTTTCTGGGCCAGGTGCTGGAGTGGATAAAGGGGCTGGCTGCTGCAAGCATACATCCCCTTGTGATGGAATTAGCCAGACTAGCTATCATCATGACTATTTATAGAGTACATGGTTGTCATATGATTTGGGAACTTGCACTGCTATATTCTGGTAGTAAAGGGGCAACAGAGAGGTCAGGTTTGAGTCCAGAACTTCCATTGTAACTCATAACCCTGACAACTCAAGTGAGCATTGGGGCCAGGATAGGTAATCAGCAGTCTCAGTATCAAAGAGACTAAAAAGAGAACCTTTTCTGTACAATTGTGTAGAAGACAGCTACATCATGGTGTTCTGAGAATATGAAATCTTCATTTGTTTCTCACAAGACAGGATAGTCAGTAGGTCATCCAGGTGTATAACAGAACAATTCAATTTGAAATGGACCTCCAAACCACAGCTCAGAGCAAGTCTAAGGTCAAATTTCTTAGGGCTGTATCCAGGTTCCAGGTGAGTCTTGAAGGCCACCAAGAATAGAGATTTTACATCCTCTTTGGGTAAACTCTTTCAGTATTTGATCTCCCTCATGATAACTTCTTTTATTCCAGTACCTGACCAGAATGTCCCAAGTTTCAACTTGTGGCTATTGTGCCCCATCATGCACTTCTGAGAACAATCCAGCTCCACCACCTCTTTGTCATCTGATCAGGATGCTGTAGACAGCAATAAGGTTTTCTCTAAGCCTTCTCTTCTTAAGGCTGAGCAAACCCAGCAAACCCCAAACCATTTCTCTCAGCCTGTTTTCCTCTGACAAGCTTGGTGGTGAAAAGACAGAGTGCCTCAGTCTTCTCACTGTCATTTGTCACTAGTTCCCCTGTCCCACTGACTGGTAGGGCCACATTCTCCTCAAACTTTCTTTTGCTGCCAATATCCCTTTCACATTCTTTGCTAATTTCAAGTGTAATTAAGCTTTGGTTTTCCTGACTTAATTTCTGAATGGACAGGCAATGTCTTTGCATTCCTCCTCAGTAGCCTACCCTGCCTCCATCTTCTGTGTGCATCTTTTTTTTTGTATTTGAGCTCAGACAGCAGCTCTGTATTCATTCTGGCCCTTTGCCAGCTTGCTTGACTTTATACACATTGAGGCAGATCATTCCAGTGCTCTGAAGATCAACCAGATCACCCCAGACATTTTCCTTCCAGGGCAGTTTCCTACAGGAACCTGGAGGTAAGTCCCTGAACATGCTAAAACCTAGTCTTCTGAAATTGTGGATCTAGATTACTCCAGATCCACAATTTCAGTTTAAGATCTCAGGATCTTAAACTTCACACTCTTGACTCCACAAGAATCATTGTTACTGCAGCAAAAAATGCTGCCCTTTACACTATCTAACAATTGTTGTGCATTTATGACTCACAGGTCCAAGAGAAAATCTTCCCTTACCAGCTCCTCTGTCATACGGAGCAAGATACTACCCTCAGTACATTTCAGAAATCTCCTGGACTGATTTTGTCCAGCTATGCTGTCCTTCCAACAGGGTGACTAAAGCCCAGAGAGAAACTAGGGTTTGTGACTGAGACTTTCTCCAGCTGCTTAAAGAACGCTTCACCTGTGTTTGTGTGTGTGTGCTCATGTGTGTGCACGCACACCTTCTTTATCAGGCAGGATGTAGCAGATAACCATTGAAGCATCCCTTTCATTGTCTGTCCTCTGATCCTTACCCAAAAGCTCACTATTCACTCATCAACTATCCCAAGGCAAAGTCTACACATCTGTTTTATACAGAGCTCAACCTCTTCCCTTTGCCATCCTTACTTACCCTGTCTGTTCTGCATCCCTCCACTGCAGCACTGCAGTCATGAGAGCTATCCTACCATATCATCATAATCCTAACAAGGTCTTAGATCTACAATTGTGTACACCCAATCCTCCTGCTTATTCCTTACGCTCATAGATTTGTGTACAAGCATTTGAGATGGTCTCAAGTTGCACTGCTTTTACAGGGAAGTGGGAGAGCTTTCCCCGTCATGCTGTTTGCCACATTCAGCTGCACTTTCTCTCATACTCTCATGTTCTCCCCATATTATGGCAACTCTTCCTGGCATACCTCATGTAAAGTCACCTTCACTAGGTTAGGAAGCTTGTTTGCAAAGACCCCCTTTGTCAAGCATACCCCAACCAGTTCTCTCTATGACTGTGGTCACAGAAGCCAAAGGCCTGTCTGTGAAACCAGCCATGCAACCAAGCTTTGACACTCTGTCATGCTTAGTCCACTTAGACTTTTCCCTCTCTTCTGGTCAGGATCTGACAGACCTCATCTGTTCCATCTGCCCTTTACCTTCCTCTCAAGTGTAGCCAGCCCTAATGCACTGCAGGTTGCTCTCAGCAGCATTGCAGATGCCCACATGGAAGATTAGCAAAGGGTAAAAAAGCTAAAGGATAAACAAGCCTCAGAAGCACCTCCATTCATTCCAGACTGGCTGCTGGATTACTGCCTTCATCTCCATAGAAAGGAGTCTCCTTTAACAGAGGGCTTTTACCCTTCATGTAGACACAGGGTTCAGGCCCAGATTACTTTGATCCCATAGATCTGATCTGTGTGCATGGTACCTAACTCAATTTCCCTCTAATATCAGTGCTTCTCCATTTATTTTGAGTTGCTGCTTGGCACAAGAACTACGAAGCTGACTTTATTTGATAGTACACAAGGGTACCATACACAAGGGTTTGTAGTTAAGAGCATCTGTACTTGGGAAAAAAACCAGCATCTCTGCTTGGGGAGCTGGTAAGACTCAACAAAAGCCCTTGAAGGTCTACAGCCAGCCACCTTCAATAGCACAAGCAAAGATAGGTAAGAAAATAGCACTATACTTCACATTACAAAACATGGGACCAGTAATACCAATAGCAGTTTTAAGTCTTCCTAGTTCATCTTGCTACTTAAATTTATCATCCAGATGAAAATGAAATTACTTAAAAAGTAGTCTATGAGTAGGCAACCAGACATTTGCTGAGTTCAAAATGCTGTTCATAAGCAGCAAGTTAAAAGAAACAGAAGATGAAGGTGTTGAATGACATCTTCTTTTAAAAACATATTCTAAGGAGAATGTGACAGTAGAAGGGCATGCAAGGATCCACAACAGATGTCGTTTAAAAACAAGCTAACAAGTCTCTTATTTCACAATCAAAATTTTTTAGAAGTATGCAAATCTGAAGCAACCTTGAAAAAAAGCCCAAAAGAAAACAAAGTTGTGTAAATTTAGACCTATGCATGGTAGGTCTGCCTCCTTTCTATACTGCTGCAAACTTGAAACAAATCTTTGCTTCATGTTATTTAAACTAGTTTAGAAGGTTCATTAAATATGTGAAGGCTCTTCTTGAGGCCTGAAAGCATTCCGGAGCTCTCCAGCAATGACTAACCCTTTCACCTTCCTTTTTATTGTGTTGAAGAAGAAAATTAACTTGAGAGAAGCACAAAAAAAAATGAACCTTCCTCACCAAGACTCAAGATGTTTGTGGAAAGAAATATGAAAAACAACAAAGTAGTAACTCATGGAGAAAAGCAGAAGCATCTACAACAGAGGAATGTCAGTCCTTTGAAGACTGCATACAATCCAGATCCTATTGGAACATAAAAATCCATGCTTTTAAATTTCAATTAAGAAAAGAGGTTCAACATTCTCTTAAAGGTTTAGCAATGTAAGAATTAATAATTGTCACTGGTGTATAAGAAGCAACATCAACAGCCTGTCATCTAGGTCATTAATGAGGATTTCCACAGAATACTGTAAACACTGTACTGCGATCATTGACAAAGACGAGTTATTTCAATAAAAAATGTAAATTTCAAAGTCAGTGCTGTAAATATCTAGGTCTGCAGAAAGGGCCAGCCATTACTAACAATTCGAGGCAGCTTTCTGTTGCCTGGATTTTCCATTTTAAGATGGTACACGATAAATATAGGGCAAACAATTCATTCTGCCCTGCCTTACATAAGTGACACTGCAGGCCATCCCTGGAAATAATGTTGGCAGGAGAGTATGGTCAAGAAACGCCACCTGCTGTCTCCTGGATCACTGTTCCAACAGGCTGCTGCAGTGCAAGGACATGCACAAAACTCACGTTTCATTTTACTGGAGGAAGAGCATCTGAGTATGATAAACAGTAATCATTTTCCACATAAGAATACTCCAAAGAGCTCCCAAATCCTCACCATATCTACTTACAACACATAAAATATTAAGCAGCACTTCCTACAGAATCTCTTGCTGTGAAACATAGAGAAAAAAATGCACCAATTCACTTTGAAATGTAAATGCCTTGGGTTTTTTTCCCCAGACTGTTAAAAGTAAAGTTAATTGATTTTAAGAATGTTGACTTCTCTTTGAGTTCAAGGTTCATCATTGTTAAAAACTGAGTATCAATTCCAGTAACAGTGCTCATCCTGTTTTCTAGGGCTGTCTCCATGAGAGCTGTCTAGCAACTCAGCCCTTGACATTCCAGCTGCTCTAATCCAGCAAAACCCCTAAATATTTGCTTATCTTTAGACAAGTTTGGGTTCCTGATCTTGGGTGCTGGGATACCAGGATTCAACACCACCTAAGTACACTCAACTAAGCATCAGACTGAAGACTCCTCAACACAAAAATCAGTGTGCTTAGAATCTTGATGCACTGAAAGATGAATCCATAAATAATCACCCAAATCCAAGATTACCCAAATAACAGACTCTGGGACTTGTACGACACAAATTAGACTTAGTTGGAAATCGGCTCCATAAATATCAGAACTTCCTTATTTCTCCCAGCTTTTCTTTTCCTAAGGGAAAATGTTAGCAGTCTTCTACAACACTTCTAGAGCAACAGTCAATATTCTAATTTTAATTGTCGGAATTTTGTGTGTGTTTCTTTGAACCTATCCTTTAATCTTAAGTCCCTGCTTTCCTCCTCTACTGAAGTACTCTTATATAAGTGCATCTCCTTTCTTTTTCAAGATAAAGATGTTATTTCTTTAAAAAAAAATCAACTTACAAATAAACCTCAAGAAAACAATAACCTCAAAAAAACAAGTAGTCAAGAGAAAAAAGAATGGAAAACATCAAATACTTTCACAATTTTAATAAAAGTTATGATTACTTCAGTTGCAGGTAAGATACAGCCTTAGTTAGAAAGCTAAACAATTCTGATTAGAATGAACAAGCACAGATGCACAGTCCTAGGATGCAACAATTTCTTGCAATTAATACAAGTTTTAAAGTGCCAAGTTAGGAAATTAAACAGAACTGACCTTATTTATTTGCTATGTAAGGCTAAATGGGTAAAACTGTCTTTGAAGGCCTTTAAAAATGTGACATTTATACACTTTCAACAACAAACAGTAGGGCCAATTTACTGGATGACACCAGATGGTTTTCCTGTCCATACAAACAGAGTAAACTGAACAGTAATTAATTCCTTTAAATTTTTTGCCACTAATCCTTGCCACACTGCAAGCAGCCTTTACAAATTTCATATCAAATTTATTTGTGGAGAAAAGATTGAGAACTTCTCAAGGGTCCACATAGTATTGGAAATGTTGAAAGAATTTTCAACCAAGGGAAAACTACATGTGGAATTACATACTACACAATATTACAGAAAAAGTTATAGCTATGTTTTTAGATTAATGTATGTAGTACTTTAGTCTATGCCACCAATCATAAAAAGGGTACACATGATTCACAGAGGTGTGATACACACTTCATATTATTATTCACTTGCATGAAATTCCATCTATTTTGTAACAGTTTTTGTACATTTTAAATATTAACAAGACACACTGTGACAAAAGAAATAACTTACAGAGCTAGAGCTTCAGAAGGAAACATCCCACGGACTGAAGCCACATTTGTTTTGAAGCATTTTCTTGTTTCTTCAGTGTCTCACTGGCTTCAGTGATATAGATGCAGATATTTATTCACAGAAAATATACTCCTAGTTATGACTTTTGCTTGAGTGGGGCAGAGACAAAATAAATAAACAGAAGGTAGAGGAGAGATAATGCAACCCAACTTGGCAAGTATCAAGTAGACTTCCACCTAGACTTCTGTTCATAAGACTGCCAAGTTCTTTTATCAACATGTTCATCATTTCACAAGCAAAGGCACCCAAAGGCACATAAAAGTTAGGCAAGGCATATCTGTTCCAATTCCTTCTATTCCGGATGGTGAGTGAGTTCAGATTATTGGGTACACAGGACTCCCAGACACAAACAGCTTTTTACTGCTACAGTCCAGCACATCTGATCTAGAGTCATTAAAGCTGGACAAAGTAAAGCTTCTTTGTACTTATTTTTCAATCAAAAAATAGGGTAAACTATGCAGATGGTATAATTATAGCTAAAAATGTGATTGTAATTGCTCTAAAAAACTTTTTATAACTTAGTTGCAAATTTGCATCACGATTGACTTATTCTAGGAAACGTAGTATCAGAAAATGAGAAGGAAGCAAATTGTGCAGTCACTCACTCTGAGAGTGACTTTTGATTAGGAATCTTCTTCAAGTGAGAAAGAAACCACTTGGTTACCATGCTAATTCCCATGGCAGTTCCATGATCCCAGTTGATAGGAAAAAAATACTAATACATTTCTTCAGAAGAAAAAGATATTAAATTGAAAAAAAGATACATTCTTCCTCCTGGTTCTCTTGAGATCTACAGATTTTGAATTAACAGTTCAAGTACTTCCATGGTCTTTTATCTGGACTCTTGCCTGCCTCTATCCTTTCAGTAAAAACATTTAATCTGATGAAGACCAAATTTTCTTCTCACGAACCACAGAAGTCAGGTCAGATACTCATACCACTTTGCTCGCTTGCTCACTTCCATCCATTCACTTTCCCAGCTTGTTTTTAGGATCAAAATTGAAACACACAGGCTACATGATCTGTATTTAAAATGATATTTTATATAAACACCTTAAAACTGCTCACTGTGTAAAAAGAGAAAAGACATTTTATTTGAACCTGGATTATAAGAAATGCTATCAGCACTTCCCTTTGGCATGAAATACTGAGCTATCCTAACAACAGATTTGACCAAAGAGGATTAGCACCCTGACAGCCCAATTGTTTTTGATTTAAAAGCTTTGCAGTGCTCTTCTTTGAACTAGGAATCTGGAAAAGCATGTCTTCCAGTGTGCACATAGTTATCTGTCCTGAAGCTTGTAGTTTCTTATAAATATTTCCTAATTTGACAGAAAGGTCAGGGCTCTCTTCCATCTCTTCCCTGACTGTAGCCAGCTGAGAAAGAGAAAATGACAGATTGTTACAGTTCAGCAAGTGGAGTTCTCATTCTACCACACTGAAGAAAAGCAATAACTCATAGCAAAAAAAAAAAAAGTACACAGTGTAAGCTAGGTAGCTAAGGCAATGACTCATAAGATGAGGATTTTATGAAGAGTACATTATGCATCACCACAAAAAGGTGGAATGGCACTGGTTATCCATTAAAGAGAGTTTATTAGATTTAAAACTTCCTCAGAGTTGTACAATCCTATTTTCAGTCCTGGTACAGACAAACACAATTATTTTCTATTTAAATCCAGGAAACATAATTGCTTCCTGGAATCTACTTTCCAGATCAGCACAATTCTAATTATTATGATGTATCTTTGTAAATGCATAGGACAGTACAAATCCATAAAATTCAGACTATAGAAGACTGAGAAGTTCTGTTTGCAATACACAAGAGTATGAGCTCAAGTGTTAGGTAAATCCCTTAAAAATACTATTATCAATAAACTTTTGTGGAAGGCAACAGCTAGGACTAATGCTTAGTCTTCTTCTGGCAGCTAAAAATTTCCCAAACAAAGTAAAAATACAGCACTAACACATGCAATGTTTATTGCAACAACTTTACAAAACAAAATGCTGCTTAAAGAATTTCTTTTCAACACAGCAGTCAATATATATGGGCTATGTTTTGAAAGGTTGGTCCTCCCCTTCTCCTAATATTTATTATTTTGCATATTAGTTATTAATTAATTGCCAACCTAACAACATTGCTGTTACCAGAAACTTTAATCTCATTTCATATAAAACGAAAATAGCATAGGAGGCAAGGGATTAAATCATTTAATGTGACTAGGGAAAGTGTCATCCACATTCAGAAGAAATATGAGCTTCTAGAAGCAAGATCTGAAATAAAAAATGAAGTGAACAGCTAAGTGTTTGTCCAAGGGCAGAGGAAGCCAGCCCGCTGCTTTGGTCTCGGAATGCATCAGAGCCCAAACAACTAGAGCAAGGTGAACTCAGGCACCTGGAGGTCTGCAGGTGAACCAACATTGTCATGGCTTAGCCCAGTACCATGAACCTTCTCTCATCACTGTATACTCACCACCTGCTCAGAAAACTCAGTTCTTTTCACAAAGGGAGGAGTATCTACTTCCACTGCTGCCTCTAATGTATTTATTACTTCTTTTAGCAAACCAGATCTGAGCTGGACAAGGACCTTAAAAATAAAATAAAAACACACCACACAAATAATAGATATCATAAGAATGCAAATTTTTACACAAGTGTTTGAGGAAGACATGAAGCAGAGGAGGGCAAAATACATTTCCAGACAGTGCACCAAGAAAAGTCCATCCATTGCAAAGAAAGAGAGGAATGATCAATTTCCTCAAATGTTTGTGTTTTTTACCAGTTGGGATCTGGAAAGGAAGGGTGAGGCTTGAGGCAGAGCTCCTCTGATGGAGCTGCACTACCTGCTATTGAATGAAGTGGTTTTTACCATAGTTTAGAGGTGACTTACACGGCACATGCAGACTTCCTCTCAGATTGTAGACTGCGCAACTAAAGAAAATAATTGTTGCACGTACACGTGTGGATATGGTGTACAGGGCTGAAAGGGCAGAGCATGTACTTGGAGCTGGGTTTTTTAAATCCTTTGGAGCTAGAAAGCAAAAATCTTAACTAGAAATTGTTCATGGGTCTATGCTCACACATTTAGGATTGGTCTACTTTACATTCCCACCTATGACAGGAAGTGATTTTAAAAAGTGAGTGGAGATGGTTAACAATTCAGAATGTAAGGCATCAAACTGACAGAAATTGTCTGTTGGCTCAAAAAAGAGCTCAACAACACTACCAACACATGCCTGTGCTAGTAAGAGGCTGGTCTTCTGTTACTTTGCACTTGGGACTTTATTGGCCCGTGTAGCATACTCTGCAAGATTTTAATACAAGGCAAGCATACTTACTTTAAGATTATTGTATAGTTTGTTCTCTGTTCTCATTATCTGGGAACAGTAAAATTTGGCTTGTCCTACATCATTCTGGGAAGGAATCATAAATAATAAAGATATAGTCATACATGTGTCAAAAACTTGCACAATGAAAGAAAAACAACAGTCCTTCTTAACTGTTCAATAAATCACAATGCAGCATCTAGAACCCCTTTACCAAGACACCAAACAGCACCCAGCCTGCAAAAGGAATACCCCATGCTGGAGTTCCCATGTCATCTGGCTCTTTAGTACTGTGTTTGTCTGTCACATGTAATCACCATTGTGCATGAGATCACCTAAAAGATGGAAGGTTTACACACATGCTCAGTTCAACAAATGTCAGAATAATGAAGTGCAGCATATGTTACTCTGTGTATTTATCCTGTCCAGCCTTTCTAACCTTTTGGACATACACATTTACAGTACTGTATCTATGTCATCAATTTACTTGAATAGACAGTAAATGTTACACTGACATTTACCAGACCAAGCAATGTTACTTGGGATCAAGAAACATCTTTCTTACAGAAAGGAGTGCTGTCAAAATTCATCCAGCTTAAAGAACAATTACATGTAATGTGGAGCATTATTCCGTTTGCAAAACAAGAATTTTATCATGCCATTGTACACATGAATAAGTTTATTTCAGTGATGCTATTTTTCAGTGTCTCCACTCACACAGATAGAGCAAAAAAGACCACAGAGTGCACATAGAAACTTTTAACAATTCTACTCCATTCATCCAAATTTGTGAGTAAGATCAAATTTATAGCACTTCCAGTGTCTCTGACCTCTATTTTAACATGAAACAGAGAAGGTTCAGGACATATCCAACATGCATATACAAATTAATGGCAGAGGAAATCCAAACTTTATTCCAAACTTCAGAATTTCCTAATAGTTATTTTCCTGGTCCATTTTCCACCCTGTGCTGTGTCAGAGCCTCTTCATACCAGTACTTAGGCATATGAGATAAAGCAAAACTTCCCCAGGCAGAAACTTATTGTGGAGAAATTCCACCTCCCCAGCAGTAGCGAAATACACATCAAAGCCTTTGAGTCTGCCTCCCAAGACAAACATTCAAAAGAGATGATTGCGCAAATACTTTAAATTATAATTTAAATTCTATTTAAAGGAAATTACCACTCAATAGCAGTACCTGCAGGACTAGATCCATGGTGATACCTAACCTGTTGGCCTAACGCTATAATTTTTTTAATGTTGGTATTATTACAAATACATGTGCATTAGACTCGAGACATATGTTTAGATTTAGAAACTTCCATATTCAATTTGTGTGAGTGTTGTCTATAATCCTACTATTTCAGGAGCCTAAAAGTTCCAATACTTGAAGTTATTACATAGTTATGCCTTCTCTATGTTAGCTTCCTTTCACTAACTGACTACAACAAAACTAGAGAGTATCTCCCTCTCTACAGAGACCCAAGCACAACCAAAACCAAAGAGACCGTACCTGCTTGAGAGCAGTTGCCACTGCAAAGCAGTATGCTCGCAGTGGTAACATATCACCTTTTAGCTGTGCTTCTTCAAGTAGTCTCACAGAGATTTTGGAAGACTCTGGGTTGCCCTGCATGGAAATATCAGAGGAAGTTGTGCTTGTTATTCTGGTTACCTGAAAGGACTATAAGCACCTGCAATCATATTCAGAAGTCAACATACTGTACAATCACAAAGGCAATATGCATCTGAACCCAACTAAGCAGATTCTGTGCAGCTCTTTTTGAGAAACACAACATAAAAATATGATATTTGAAATGATGGAGGTCACAGGAGGGTAAAAATAACTTCTATTATTTTAACAACTACACCTTGCCCTAACTACTTGGGCTTCTGCAATAGATCAAACAGCCCCAGCAGTATCCTAAATAGACATTTTCATTTTCACTTTCAAATAATTTCTAAATCAGGAAAGATTAATTTTTGTTGTTACTTTATTATAAAAGCTACATTAGATAGTTACTGAAAATCAACATTTTCTAAGCTTTGAACTATTAAGTAGTATTCCACTAAAGAAATCTATGTACATGTGAATTTCAACATTCAGCCATTTTTAGCCTCTCTTAAGGATTAATTCTTGAAAAATGCTTTTGAAGTATATATTCTAATTTAGATATCTGCCTTTTTCCAATACAGAAGGTTTCCATTATTGTTGGGAATTTTCAACAGGCGATACTAAAAGGCAATGAGTTTAGCTGTGTGCTACCTCTCAAACTATCAATTCTCCAGACCAATGCTGCTCACACTGGAAATTACTAGTGGAATTGGACCCCAAACATAATTACTAGTGGAATTGGACCCCAAACATAATAGTATCTGTCAAACCTAATAGGTGGCAGCAGGAAGATTTTGTAACAATTGGTGCCACCAGTATGGATAAGAGTCCTCAGATTTGATGTTGATTTCTGTTCCTAGTAATCAGAGTGTCATTCCTGCAAAATACGGTTTAAAATATGTTCCTTGAAAATTTAGAAACATTTTGACTGCCAGAAGATTGATTATTATTACATAAATACTTTGTTATCATCAAAAGGCCTATAGCTCTTTCCTGCACTAAAGGAAAGACCATCTGTTACGGCAGTGCCTTACAGAGACTTAAACCCTCCCAGAAGTGTTTTAGAGTTGACCTCAAAAATACCTTTGTGCAAAGATTAACCATTAATTCCTTTGTTTATCCACTGGAAATAATATGAGTCTAAGCCTTGTACGTTCTTCTGTACTGGTCTCTGGCAAGGTTATTCAAAAGAAACCAAGAATGGTAAAAAATCCAGCAAAGCTTTTAATGATACCAGCACCGTTATTTCTATTATTTGAGTACTACATCATGAAGACTTAATTTCAAATTTTTTTCTGGCATGTCTTATCTTATGTTATGAGAAAAAGTAAGTTTGAGCTTCATGTTTTCTCCTCCTCCTCCTCCTGAGAGATGAGTCAATAGATTAAGCTTTTAAAAGAGCTCCACCTAATCCTATGTAGTGCATAAAGGGTTACTACAGCTTACTCCCCCATTGATAGTATTTTATCTTAGTGAAAAAGGCCCACAAATTTATTGTGACTATTCAACCCAACCAGGTGACAGTGTAGAATCACCTCCCCCTCTCTTTTAATCAATAGTAAATCAATGGGCCAGATTCTCTATTGAAAATATATGTAGGGCCAGAAGTACAAGAAAAAGAAGCCTTGGGAACCTATTCCTGTTGCGCATAGCTTGGATCCCAGCATTCTAACTGCAGGCCATGTTAAAAAACTTGCAAACTTCATCTTAGGAAAGAAGCTGCACCAGGTCTAAAGGCAGCTCAATTCATTGGAACTGAGAATTTCAGAAAAACCATATAAACTACTGCTGAGGTACCATTTTAGGCTATCTCCTTGTTATCACATATGCACTCAGTTTCACTGTATGGTTAACTGAGAAACCTGAGGAAGTTTAGTCTAGTGGTGTAATTTTTTTCCCCAGCCACTGTCTTTACAAAACATGAGGAAAGGAAAGAAGAGTTTCCAAATGAGTTTGGGAAAGGATCACATTAAAATTTTAAACTGCAGAACGGACTCAAATCTGGACAGGAAGACCAAAATAAAAAAGTTCTGGGATCGCACTTTGCTATGAAACAGAAACAATTCTAAGAAAACACTCACTGTCATATTCTAGTTTCTTACCATGCTCATGCTCTTTTTCTTTGAGCTAAACATACAGGTAAGCTCAAGGGGCTGTCTGTTTACCTAAAGGCATTAATTTATGCCTCTTTTCTCCATTCAGCTATCCATTTTTATCCATTATAAATATATAATATATAATTTAAGTCCAGCAGTTGTATTATATTATATATAATATATAATATATTATTTATCCATTTTAGGGGGGTAGGGAACAGATTACAACTATATTCCTTGTCAAATTTGTGTACAATTACAGAAATGGTTCAAGACTGCCTGTAGGGGGAGGGGAGAAATGGATGGGGGATATCTGGCAAATAGAACATATCATGCATATGCCTTAAGGAAACGAGATTATGAAACCAATACTGAGGCTGAAATGAAGTGTATTGTCTGAAGAGATGGACACAACACAGAGAAAAAATACTCTAAGGTAATCAAAGACTGTATTAAATTTGT
Source organism: Urocynchramus pylzowi (assembly GCA_013397555.1). Lineage (NCBI taxonomy): Eukaryota > Metazoa > Chordata > Aves > Passeriformes > Fringillidae > Urocynchramus > Urocynchramus pylzowi. The sequence continues at coordinate 1,480,922 of VZRH01002310.1, read as the reverse complement.
TTCTTAATGCTCATGTCCATGCTTTTTAGAGATTTGGTTTGTCACATTAGTTTGTATGGGAAACAATGTATGTGCACCATATTATGTATGGTGAAGCACCTTAGGACTTATATAAGTTTGAAATACTTGCACTAGATACAAAATTATAAAAAGAAAAATATGGAAACCCAAAAAAAATCCAAAATTTAAAACCCAAAAAAAAGGTAGCGATAGAGAAGATATTTCAAACACTTCTTCATTCATAATACTTACCAGTTTATAGCATATTGCAACTGCAAGTAGATAGGTTTCTTTGTTGAAAGGTATACCTTGTTTTTTCATTTCTATCAGAACTTCCAAAGCACCTATCAAAAATATATTAGTGTTACTCACTTCACAAATTTAATGGTGTACCTCTCATAACTGAAAAGGAGAAACAATTCAATAACATATGAGTTAAATAAGTTTATTTGAAAATATGAATGTAAACTGAAATCTGTTATTTGAAAAACTCAAAAAAAATTAATACAGGGTCATTTGGATCTCTTTCAACTTAGCAAGGAGGTTTTCAGTTTACACTAGCACATGGCCTTATTCCTCTGTTATTTTTATGTGAAAATCTAAAACTGAATTCTTGACAAAGCCACCCTCATTGTTCCTAACTGCCCAGAAAGCTTCCACCACTATAGGCAAACTACATAGCATCTCCCCATTAACTCACATGCTCCATTTCACAATGCTGAATCATAGAATCACAGAATCACTAGGTTAGAAGAGACCTTCAAGATCATTGAGACCAACCCAGCCCTAACAGCTCATCTAAACCATGGCACTGAGTGCCACATCCAGTCTTTTTTTAAACACATCCTGGGATGGTGACTACACTACCTCCCTGGGCAGTCCATTCCAGTACTTTACCACCATTTCTGTAAAAAACCTTTTCCTTATATCCAACCTATATTTCCCTGGGCACAGCTTAAGATTCTGTTCTCTGATTCTGCAGAGAACCAGAGTGCTGATCTAGGTTTCTACTACAGTAGCCCAGTCACAACTTTTAGGACAACTGCTGCACTTAAACTTGCCAAATGTTAAGAGACCAGCCATTAAGTGTTCAACAAATATCAAATAAAGGGATTTGCTTGAAAAGCTTTAAGGTGTTGTCATGGGAAGTCTTTTAAGTTAGGTCAGATGATTTCTCCTTGTCTTCATAAAGGGCCAAACTGATTTGAAGCAGTGGACTTCTACACTGCAGTAGCCACTCTGAGAGAGGACACAAATAGAAAAGTACTCTTCCTTGCTCTGACACAAATGCAGAATGGAGAAAAAAATTGTTGAGGAAATTAACATTCCAAAGCTCACATAAACCAGATTTTGAATAGAGAAGAAAAAATGCTATGGGAAATTATGAAGCAAAGAAAAGTAACAGTTCAGTGAAGAAGGTTTGAGGGAAAAAGCTCCCTTGGATAACAACAGTTCTGTGGAACTTGAATGGCAAGAATTCTGTGGGGAGTATGAAACAAATAGACCCTTCCATTTTTGTGACACACTACAATACAACACATTCACATCTACAGTTATTTACATGATATTTGGCCATCTAAAACCATAGCCAATCAGCATATACATATACACACACTAACACACACACACCCCACTTACAGTGAGATGCATCCTCCCCAAAATTCATTTGCCTTAGCAAATACAGTACTTACTTTCAAAATGGCCCTTTTTAAACAACATAGTCATCAAAATATTGAATGATGTACTGTCTGAGAAAAAACCATGCAAATTCTGGAGAGGAAAAAGAGCAAGCATAAAAAATCAGGACAGTGAAGAGTCTTACTGTGCACAGCATTTAGCAGGTCTTCCTACTGGAATAAGTCTGATCTTTACAAGTGCAGCATTTAACTCTCTGGGTTCCTTTACTGTCTCTCTGTCAAATGATGTCTAAAATACCAGTGACCCATTATGGTCAAAAGCTCACTAAAATTAAACAGAAATTTCCCAGAGAGTCCCACTGTAATTTTTTTTAATGACCTCTAAGTCAATGGAAGCAGAAGTCACTGACAGTTTGCAGCTGATGAACAATATCTTTTGAAGTACCACCACCATGAAATTGAATGAATTTTTTGCCAATCACAATATTAAATGATTAGCACAAGAGCTTGCATGATGATGGTAAAAGTACCAGAAGAGGGAGGAATTAAATTTTAAGACACTAAATACTGTGTATTGGGAATAGACAAATAAAATATTAGAGGTATTGAGTTTCTGCAGCAGAATCTGGAGAAGTATTACTGTACCTTACTATCCACCAGTTACTATGTACTATAAGTACAGCAGTTCCTGTCTTAATGATACAGATCTCAATTAAAAAAACTCAAACCATAACAGAAACTACATATACTCTTTCTTACACATGCCTAACTTAAGAATAATAACAAGACTTCTCCCATTTCTGGCCAGACACATCTTATGCTTTAATGAATTTATATCAGCGAGATTTTTGAAGTCACAACATTATTGCACACACTGGACCTGATTATTATCTTGCCATGATAGTGCACACATAATTTTAAAATGTTCGGAAAAAACTCCTTCAGTTTCTTCAGCACTAAAATGGCCAAATTCCTGAGCCAATGAGTATCATACCACCTCTATAGTGTTCAGAGAGACCGAAGTACAGAGCAACAGGGTGAACCTGCTGGTGCAAGTAATCCAGGAATTTAAGAGGACTACCACAGAAAAACTTACAAGCGCTCATTTCCAAAAATGATTTAATGCAACACAGGACGCAGGAAAACATGCATCAGCTCTATTCATTTAAGTAATTACTCTTTCATTAATACCTTTTATTCCATTTTTATTCAAATGATGCAGTTATACAGAAATAAAATAAAGTTACCAATCAAACTAACATTTAATTTCCTTTTAATTACTGTGCTAAAATAAAAAAAAAAACATGTAATCTGCACACTACATTAATGTCATAGATATCTTTGTTACTGCAACACATCTTCAAGTCTGTCAGCTCAGGCAAGGCTCATGTGTAGCATACCATTATTCATATTTGACTAATAATAAGAACAACAATATGTTTAATATATATACAGGAGAATTACCTTATCTTTGATAAGTTCTACTGCAGGTCTTTCAAGGTCTAGCTCATAACACAGCCTCATAAAGAGTGGCCCAAATTTAAAATTATGTAAGGCTGTGATTCTATTCTGTTCATGGTACCTATGGGAAAGATTAAAAATTAATCACACAGGGCGTGGAACTTGCCAAGGGAGAACAGCTTTAAATAGACAGCAAGATCTGTAGGTGCAATGACAGAGGCACACTTTCCTAGCTGCACCAGCCAAAGATACATAGATAACAGGAAATCAATTTTAAGGAAAATTATTGTTTTGATCAAACAAATAAATTAACTGGTAATAAATAATTTCTTTTATTATCAATAAAGTAACCTTCATTGAATAAATAATAGAATGGGTCCCTGACTTGAAAATTTCTAGCTACTTTACCTTCTATTCATGGAACAACAGCAAAGGAAGTTGCAGCAGTTTATTTTAGCAGCAGTACCTCAATGAAAAGATAAAGCATTTTACTTTTTTCTTTATAGTCCCTATATCGTATTTGCTGTGAAAGTTTTCATTCACAAAATCTTCAGCTACTGAGTACTGGTTGCAGGCCAGTTTATAACCAGGCATGTCTTGGCTGGAATGCCCCAGAACACCTCTGCCTCACAGCTGTGGGATAATTTTTCTCTCTGGTTCACCGTACCACAGGACACTACTTTGCTCCCATAGCTTAACTCTCCTTTGACCTGAGAGTCTCTAAAGGGTTGGAACATCCAAAGTATTTAAATAAAAACACAGACTTAAATTAAGGGATTAACTATGCATATTCCTATTAGGGCAAGACCTCAACTGCAGATATAGCCTGGGATGATCTAATGAAAGCAAAAAGATAAAGACAGAAAAGAGTGTTACCTGGATTGTTAAAAATACCTGTAAATAATTTTTCTGGCTAGTTCCACATCAGATGAAGTCTGACATAAATGCAGCAAATTTTTTAATTCATTTCTGAGAATGATTCCATTTTTCTTTAGTTTTTCTTTAATATTTTTAAAATATTGATCTGAAAATAAAAACACATATAGCAGCAGTCTATAGATAATTCCATTCCCTGAGTTACATACTTAGTACCTGAAACATAAATAAAGCAGAACTCTTGTGTTTTTCACCAAGAAAACTGCATAAAACTTCTAACAGATAAGCATGCCAATATGTCCTCATAAAGTCATGTAAGACTTAGAAAACCAAGGAGATGCTTACTGTGAACTTAATTTCACTATGAATTTTATGGAGCATATCAGGTAATGCAAAAATTTTAACAAGGAACAAAGTTTTGTGACATTTTATGTTCTTTTACTAAAAGGCAAGCAAGCAAACAAAACCATTTCCACTCAGCATTCAAATGACCATAAGAATTTCTTATATATTGAATACTGCTCGGACAGAAGACTTAAATTCCTTCACAGCTGATGAACACACAAAGACTTTCATACATAATCTACCTATTTCTTTAAATAGCCATAAACTTGGAGTTGCTACCCTTCTACTCCAAAAGAGAGGGCTCTCTATCCAGCCTATTTCCCTATGACAAAGCAAGCAGAAAGACTTCAGTTCGTAATTTCAAGCCTCTGACTCAGATACACGCAAGATTAAAATCACATGTACCACCTAGCAGCTCCATTCCTCTCATGGTGCTGCCAGCATCTTGGGCTGGGAAACGAACTTTTTTGCAGCAGTTGCTGGGTCGCTAGTTGCTGGTCGTTTTCCCAAGCTAGTTACCTGCACAAGAGGTGCAAAGTAAGCACCCCTTACTTTACACACATTAAGTAACTTTACACAGAGAACAATGTGTACAGTTACTTAATACACATCTGTGGCACCATGCAAATACAAGTCCTTACTCAAGACTGAGGTGCAGAATTGAAGCCTGTGAAGCCAGACAAATACATATATACACGTGTGCACAGACAATGGCTGTGATGTGTTCGAAGGTGTGCAGGAATTTCAAAAATATGTAGGATCTGAACTGTATTTATAATATTCTAGCTAACTGTAAAACTGTTGTAGCTAATAGCATAACTATTGTAACTACTGTAAAATAATTGCAGTTAATATTTGCCTCATAACAACAATAAATAATAGCTATTGTATATTCTGTATAACAGTTATTACTGCTATTCCCTAAACTTTCTAAATCAAGTTTATTACTAGCCACAATTACTTATTTTCATCTTTCAAGTATAACATTAAACACTCAATACAGAAACCACGCACACATACAGACAAATAGGTACTTGGAACAATGTTTTCATTAGTTTTCAAAGGACACAGTTTGCACAAAATCAGAAGGTCAACTGTGATCTATAAAGCACAATATTTGACTTCTACTAAGCTGCTTTAGCAGTAAATTCAATGTTTCTCAAGTACAGGATGAATAAACTACGATGTTATTATATCATTATCTCAGCAAAATATAACTATATTATGACTCAAAACTGCACAATTTAAATTCTACTTAATATAGAAAAAATAGGATGATTTCACTTCCCTCTCTGTCCCAGAAGAGTGGTTTATATAAAGCTAGATCTGATTATTTGGCTCTTCTTGCCTTAAAATTAACTACAACTTTTAGAACAGTTGTCAATTTCTATCACTAGCACACCCACACACGATAAACCAGGAGTTTTACCTCGCTTTTCATAAATAATAAGGGCAGCTTCATGTTTATATTTACGTTTCTTAAAGAAAGGAATTTGTATACATTTTAAATAGCATGACAAAATCAGAAAAAAATCAATTGATCCTGCTCCTACATTAATTTGGAAAACGTGAATTTGTTTTTCATGTTCTGAGTAGCATATATCATTTGGAATCGGATGTACAAGTGACAATGCACATTAGGCAAAAAAAAATTTAAAAATATGCTAAGAAAATTTAGGGAGCAAATGAAAAAAAATTACTGTGAAAGCCCTTTTCTAGATATTAAGGTAACTATTTAGCTTTGTGTTAACTTTCTGTGCTGAAATTATACTTGAAGCAAGGTTTGTAGACTGAAATAGTTTTTTCTATTAGACTAGCTAACAAAGTTGGAAAAGTGTGGGCACAAACATTTCAGGTCTTGTGTAAACACCTTACATACATGAAAGCTTGTCAACACAGCATAACTAATACTACATTTCATTCTACAAAGCCTCAGAACTTCCAATAATGCTAAGTACAAAATATTTGCAAGAGGAAAACATAATTTTTTTTCTTTAAATGAGGTCAATTGGTGTCACACTATTACGACTTTGACTGTTTGTTTCCTAAGACTGATGGTAAAGTGGTGACTATGAAATAAATGGTATACCTTTATTGCCATGAAGCTCATTTCTAATTGCCACTTTCATCTGCTGAAATTCTTGTAACTTTATATCTTCTTCTGTTAGTAGATACCGCTTCCCTGCCATAAGAAAAAAAGAGGAAGGTCGAGTTTTATGTTACACTGTATAATTTAATAGTACGGAACCAGACCATTCGGATAGGACACTGAAAAAAAGAAAGCAAAAACTGCAGTTACTCACACCACTGTCAAAACAACCCAAATAACATGTCACATGTTTCCAGAGCTTATGTGTACAAGGATGAAGAAGTATCTAGTTATTGGACGTGCAAAAGAAAAACTAGAGGCTACATTCCTCTCCATTAAGCCAAGGTACAAGAAGATTCTGCACACTCTGGAGACCTAGTAATGTTCTGTTGCAGTACAGACATCAGAGGTAAGACAGTCACTGAGTCTAGAATGTCAAAATTAACTTTGGGTGCTGACTTTAACTGTACTGTGTTGCAAGCTGCTTTAAAACAAGCATCATGCAAAAGCTATTTGACAAGTTTTTGCTTTGTCACAAAAACAGGTGTCCAGAGGATTTTTATTTGCAACAACTGACTTTGTAACAGAGAATCACAAGAACAGCTTACACTTACAATCTAATATTTTAAGGTTCTGGCCTATAATTATTCTAACCATGAAAACACAAGAGCAAGTATTGAACTGAGTTAGGTTGTTTATTCTCATTCTGCATACCCCTAGGAAAACGTAATTGGCCATGTAAATAAAAACACTTGTTTTCTAAGAAAGTGAAGCATGATAATGACATGCTTCATAAAACCTGAAGAAAAAAATCCATTAAATGGCACATTTATCCATTAAATTTAATTGAAAGCGTTCAAATGGGTAAACAAATACATTTTATTCAGCATGAAATTGACCTATATTACTCTGCCATTTTCTTCCCACAGACCTCTGTTGGTCTAGCACTGAAAGACCATCCTTGTCATGGGCCTCTCCAAAGCTGAAATCATGCTGGTGCCTGGGGTAGGACTAGTGCACCACGCATCATGGACACACAGTGGTCAGTGTCAATAGAGAGATTAGGGTAGCAGAATTTTATCTTTCTTGAATTCAATTTGCTGAATTTTACTGCTTCCTTAAACTCATACCTTACAGTGTTACAGAAATGTTTAACACCAAAGAGACTGCCAAGGAAAAAGGAGGGAGGATGGATATGAGAGCTGGCATGTGCAGGTGGTGCAGACTATCCCAGAGAACTCAACCAAGCAAACTCCTTAGCGTCAGGCACACTGCAACCCTTACTTGGCCAGTCCCTGAAGGGGATGGGCAGAACACCACTCAGAGAGAGGGGTTTCCATATCTCTGAGGAGTACAACAGAGGTGTAACCTGAGTGAAACTTTCAGCACTGCTGGCACAGCAGGACAGGAGCCCAGCCAGGGCCTAGGCTGGGGAGCCCTTTGCCTTGCCCTACACCTCTTTTTCATGCACCCCTTTTTCCTTATCTCTGAATCCCAGGGCCTGGATAAGGCTATCATCCTCGCAGAATAAATGCTCATTTATGAAGCTTCATGGGTTTTTTGTGGTTTTGCTTTTTTTTTTTTCTTTTTTTTTTTTTTTTTTTTTTTTTTTTTTTTATTT